>PVIC010030198.1:0-22057 GCA_004025085.1 Thryonomys swinderianus
TCCTTTCTGTCTAGCACTGTGGCAGACATCAACAGTCAATCCTCGCACTCCTCACTAAGCCAAGATGCACCTCAGAATCCTCCTCTCAACACAGTGCTCCAGGAAGTCACTATGAGATGAAATCTATTTGTCCTCTATTTTGCAGATGACTGCATGTGAGGAACCCCAGAGAGGGGAAGTGACTTTGCTGAGGTCACTCAGCTGGTAAGTGGTGCAGCGGGCACCAGATCCTGGAGTTTCTGGGTCAGAGGCGGGGCTGACCCTGGCAGGCTTGCCGCAAGGCCATCTGGACTGAGCCAGCCTTCACAGTCCCTGTGGCCTCGGAGGGGCTGAGCCTTGGGTCTGGACCATGGAGCTGGCTCAGCCCCAGGCACGTGACCAAGTTTGTGTGCCTGCTCCAGCCACCCCTCTCTGTCCTTTACAGGGGCTCTGGACCCCAAGGCAGTGGACAAAATGGTCATGTCATGGGGAAAAGGAAGTGCAACAGTGCTTTGGGTCCCCCCCCGCCCTTTCCTCCTTCTAGAGGTTCCCACCAGGACCTGGTCCTGCTCAGGTCCCCTGCCCCTTTCCATCCCCGCTGTACCTCACGGACAAGTGGTTCCTGCCCCTCCTGTCCTGGGGACCCTGCTTGAGGTCATGTCCCCCACTCCTCCCACAGAGACTTGCAGGATGTGGCAGCAAATGCCAAGGGAGAGGCAGACCCTGGTTGCCCTGTGGCTATCACGGCTGCTGTCTGGGCGTTCTGTTCACTTCCCCTTTCCTCGCTCCAACGCCCCCACCTGGCGGCCATGCCTGGCAGCCTCTCCAGGCCTCAGTTTCCTCACTGTCCCATGGGACCACCCACTCCTACCTCCTGCTCACTTAGGAGGTGCAGCATGCAAGGTCTCATTGCAAAGTTCTGCCATTTAGGGTGCAGATTTATCCAGAGGCCTGAGGGCTCTGTGCCCCTCTCTTTCTGACTCTTGTCGGGAGCCAGCAGGGTGGGAGGGAAGGCCTGGCCGTTCCCACGCCCCCGCAAACCTGTGGTGCAGAGAGGAGTGTGTGGTTTGTCCTCGCGCCCCGCCCCCAGCAGGCAGGAAGCGCTTCAGGTGGGACCTACAGCGGAGTAGCGTGGGTCTGACCTTGTGGTGAACAGAGCCACGCCACGGGGCGGGGCAGGAAAAGGGGTGGTGGAAGGCAAGGTCACGTGGGCCTGGGAAAGGCAAAGCTCTCAGGGTTGTACCTTTAGCAACATTAGGATATTTTAGCTATGGAAGAACTGTCAAAGCAAAATGCGGATTCTTTTCAACAAAAACATAAAATCACTACAAGAAATTTAAAAAAGGAAAATACCTCCCCACCAACAAAATCTACCTCTCTATCGTCTGTGTTTGAGCAGACTGCAGACTTACCGCAGAGTTCAGGGTGAGCCTGCTGTAACAGTCACACATGGCCCTCTCTAGCTTATATCCTCTGTCCCTGCTTAGCCGAAGTCCCACCTGGCTGCTTAGCCCTTTGCCATGTTGGCCACCCTGGCCTTCCCCTGCCACAGGACCTTTGCACAAGCTGTTCCCGAACATGGGATGCTTGTCTCCCAGCTTGGTGAGGGGTGCTACTTTTAAAAGTTTGCTTATTTTTGCAGTTCTGGGAATGGAACCCAGGGCCTCACACATGCTAGGCAAGCGCTCCATCACGGAGCTACACCTCCAGCCTTATGGCTTGCTTCCCCATTTTGATTCATCTCTGCTCAAATGCTATCTTTATTTAAGAAATTACATTATTCCTAAGAAATAAAGTAACATGCCTCTTATCATTTTTTTTTTTTTGAGACAGGGTCTCGCTTTGTAGATCAGGCTGGCCCTGAGTTCACTATGCAGCCCAGGCAAGCCTCGAACTCAGCAATCCTCCTGTGTCTGCCTCCCGAGTGTTGGGATGACAGGCATGAGCCACCACACCCGGCACTGTGGTATGTGGTATTGATGACTGGTGGGAATGAGTCACCACGCCCAGCATTGTATGTGGTTACCGGGGATTGAAGTCAGGACCTTGCACTTGCTAGGCAGGCGCCTGAACCACTGAGCTAAATCTCCAGCCCCCTCTTATCACTTCTTACATCCTTCCCCTTCCTGATTTTTTAGCAGCTACTCTTTCTCCCATATTCTTGAATTTCTTCATCTTGTTTGTTCCCAACCTGAATGAGCTCTGGGGTAAGGTGGTCCACAGGGTTCTCTACTGTGCCTCTAGTGCATGGCACACAGTAGTTCCTCACTTAATAGGGACTATCTGACTAGGGAAAGATAGACACCCACATGCCACATGCAAAGTCAGAAGAGATGGCCCATTAGAAACACCAGACGAATGGTTGACACTGTGCAGGAGAGGCTTACGAAATCAACAAGGAAGCCATAAACAGCTCCGGAGAAAGATAAGCAAAGAATAAATAAGTCATCGGCACAAGAAACCACCTAGGGCCAGTAAACAGGAAATGGTTCTCAGACTCATCCATAGACCCAGAGGTCTGCAAACTTGTCTGATGTCACTTTGGACAGGCTGGCGACACAGCCAGCCTTGAAAAGGCAAGTGTTTTGACACTTGGCCTTATGCCAGACAACCGTCTGTGTAGTCAGCCCATTTTACAATTTGCAAAAACTGAGGACCGGAGAGGGTGATTGGCTCAGAGACGTCACACCGCAAGAGGGAATGCAGAAGCTGGGCCCAGGCTCGACCTCCGCAGGGTCATCCCTGACGCCCTTGGCATGCGTTCTGCCATAGTCTGGGCAGGGATTCCTGGAACTCTGGCTACCATAGGTTCTGAGTCTGTGTCATGAATGCATGATCTTGCACAGGTGTTTTACGCTTCCAGAGCCTCAGTTTCCTCACCTAGAAAACAGAACACAGCACCTACTATCTCAAGTTGCCGCACCAGGCAGTGCAAGCGCAAGCAGGGGCTTCAAAGTGTCAGGAAATAGGGACAGGCCACAGCTGTCCCTCCCCACCCACCCACCACGTGGGGTGGAAACTCTGAGGCTGGTTCCTCCGCCCCACAGCTGCACTCTGAAGAACTGGACGCTGACCTCCCAGCAGACAGGACGGATCTTCCCTAGCCCTGCTCGGCCCCAGGTCCAGGCTGCCAGCTGGCCGCACACCCCAGCAGCGGCAAGTGGAAAAACCCTGGCCAGGTGGACACGCTGCCCTCGCTGACTGTGTGGCTCCAGGCAGGTTCAGCCCCCTCTCTGGGCCTCCCTGCTCTCTCCCAGTGCTCACCGATCATACATGGTGACACATGTGCACATCTGTCAGCCCTGTGGAGCTCACACCTGTGAGAGGGGGCGGTTAAAGCTGTTTCTCAGAGGGGGAAACTGAGGCTTGAAATCACATGCTCAAGGGAACCCAACCAGGCGGTCCAAGAAAGGAAACTGGAGGAAAAGACAGAGGGATGGAGCAAGAGAAGAGACAGAGACACAGAAAAGGACACAGAGCCACAAAGACATGGGGTCTAAGGGTCACGAAGACACCGGGCTGTGGAAAGGGGCCCCTGGAGATAGACTTGGCCCCTGGGCTGAGGCCCCGACCCAGGCTGGGAGTGGGGCTGCACTCGGAGACAGACTCTTTCAGGGCGCCTGAGAGAAAATGAGGTCATTAGGGTGGCCCCGATCCAACAGGACGGGCGTCCTCCCAGGAGGAGCACAGCGGTACACAGGCGCTCTGCAGAGGGAGGGCGGCAGGAGGACAGGCAGACAACAGGCCGCTTCGGAGCCGGCAGAGCCTCCCAGTGCCGGCCTCCACACTTGATTCGGGAATTCTAGCTCCAGCCCTGGGGCAAATCACCTTCTGGTGTTCCAGCCCTTCCACTAGGTGCTTTGTCCTGGCAGCCCTGGCAAAGAAAGGACAGAGACACCAGAACACAGGGAGCCAGAGTAGGGGTGGTGGCGGGAGGGGGGTGGGGTGTCTGGTGTGGTGGCTGGACCGGCTGCTGGCTCCTGAGAGCCCCTCCCCCCTCCTTTCCCACCGACTCTGTGCCTGGCCTTGGTCGCCTTGACAACGGGAAGCTTCTGCCAGGAGGAAGAGGGGTCTCCCACAGCCCCTGCTCAGGTCTTGCCCTCTCTTGCTCAGTACTAAACCAGAGGTTTATTTAGTGGGGTTCCCCCCTTGGAGGTAGAAGGCTGGGGGGTACCCCAGGCTGTGGAGGCATGAAGAGACCCTTGTCTGTCTCCCGCCCCATCTCCTGCCCTCCAGGCAAATAAATGCTTGTGCTCCGGGAGGGTCAGAAGTGCTCCCAGGGGGAGGTGAGGAAAAATAATATAGACTGGGGAGACCCAGAGGCTGGGGAGAAGTACCTGCAGGTCTGAGGAGGGTGTGACCGCAATCAGCTCCCCGGGGAGCAATTTCTCTTCTGCTGAACAGCCCTGCATAGCTCAAGCTGCACCAGGCTCCCTGGAGACCCCAGGATTTGGCCATGCACCCCACCCACTAGGGAAAGAACTTCAGCCCCCAGTGTTCCACAGGGGAGCCCCTATCCCTGTGTGGTCTTTAGAACGCCTCCTCCGTCCTCGTGCTGGCATGTGCCCCTCAGGCTGGCACCTCACGCTTTGGCTCCGCCCCGAATGGGCAGTGCTCCCCGAGCCCACTTGAAGATGCTCAGGCCGTATCTCCGCATCCAGCACCGCCCTGCTACTGGGCTCACCTAACACAGTTCTGGCAGCCTGTCTCACTGTCCGTCTGTGCATTTCCTGAGCACGTAGACCTCACCTGCTTCTCTGCTCGCTGAGCACACACCCCAGTCCATATTTGGAGAGTTAACGGTGGGTGAGAAAAGCTGAATAATTCCCGAGCTGCCCTGGAAGAGTCTCTCACAAACTTCATCAGTGACTGAGAAACCCACTGGGCAACCTACTGGGCATGTCCAGGAATGATGTCACAGTCCACGGAGCGATTTTAACTGCCACCACGATAAGCCAATGTCCCTGCCCCATCCTGCCCTATCCAGTCCTGTCCTTCCTATTCTGCCGAGAGGAACCTCCAGGGGGAGGGGGCCCCCGAAGGTCACAGCCGCACCTGCTCTACAGGTCTCAGACACCAGCACAGCGGACTTCGGTACCCACCCCCAGCCTTTTAGCTCCATCCCAGGCTGAGCTCCTCTCGGCCTGGTCCTGCACCCAGACTGCCCAAGTCTGGGCTCTGGGATGGACATCCAACAGCGGCTTTTCCTATCCCAGGGCTTAGTAGGACCCGGGTTCCCTTTCTCAGTGAAATCCTACTGGAAAAATCCAGGGGCAAATGGATCCCCAAAGGGCCAAAGGTAGAGAGACATCTCTGCCACGGTTCCAAGTCGTTCTCAGAGTCCCCGCATCCCCGCTGGAAAGCCAGCAAATTAAAACAAAGTGATGCCCATACTTCCGGTGCAGCCGAGGTGGAGATACGGTGAACGGACCCCTAGGGCTCACTCCTGGTGCCGCAGGAGCTGTGTGTGGCCTGCAGTGAGCGCAGATGGACCCTAACGTCCTCCAGAAACCTGAGGGCAGCGCAGCCCAGGCTCTGGAAGCCTACAGGTGCGAGTGCCAGTCCCCTCCTCTGGGTGGCTCTCAGACAAAGGGTCCCTGCCTCCCCTCGGCCTCACCTGCACCGTATTGAATCGCTGCGGTCTCTGTGCGCACGCGCAGCGCGGGCGTTTAGCCAGCGGTACACACGGAACCTGCACCTGAGCGCGACTGCGGTGCTGGCGCGGCCTCTCCGTGAATTCTGAGGCCTGGGGAGGCTTTCAGTTCTCTGCGTGCAGAGTTGGGGTGCGGGCAGTACCTACCTCCAAGGACCCCTGAGCGCAGACGAGGGGGCGGAAAGCTTAAGGCGCTGGGCTAATGCTCCGTGCAAAGTGCACGCCTAAGGGCCCGGACCCTGGCCGTCACCGCACGCTCGCTTCGATTCTCGCCCCTGGCCTCGGTGCGCAGCCAAGCCCCCATCGTGCCCCTCGCCCGCGGGGACCCCAGGCCTCCTCCCGAGCCCCGTCTTACCCCGGCGGGATGGAGGCGCGCGCGCTCACGCCGGTAGCCGCGCGCTGGGGCCCGGGCCGGTTGAGGTTGTTCTGCCCGGGGGTGGGCGCGCCGCCGGGGGCGCTCGGGCTCTTCGGGGGCAGCGCGGGGGGCGGCGCCGGCTCGGCCGGGCCGTTGGCGGCGGCGGCGGGCGCGGCCCAGAGCGCGGCGCCCGCGAAGGTGGCGCTGGGGCGCACCGCCAGCGCGCCCGGAGGCCCTCCAGGGGGCGGCGGCGGCGGCGCGGGGGGCGCCTTGCGGCGCTGCGAGGCCAGGATGGCGTTGGAGGCGGCGCGCGTGCTGTTGACCAGCACGCACTGCTGGCACGAGCAGGGCTGGCCCGAGCTGGCGCCCACGGGCCAGGACTGCGACTTGGGGATGGAGCCCACGGTGAGCGGGTAGGCCAGGTCCAGGCGGCGGCGCAGGCGGCGGCGGCGGCGCGTCTGGCGGTTCATCTGCGACATGCTGTTGAAGTAGATGAGGTAGCAGAAGCCCAGCGACGAGAGGTCGAGCCACGGGTGCTGCTTCTCGTAGGCGTTCTGGATGGTGATGCAGATGTCCATGTCGTAGGCCGTCCACGCGCCGCCGTCGCTCTCCCACTCCCACACGATGCCCTTGCCCGGCGCCGACGAGGGGTCGTAGAAGTTGCGTCGGACCGGCCGCATGGTGCCTGTGGGGAACCAGGGGGCGCGTCAGGCCTGGACGGGGTAGGGCAGCCGGGGGGGGGGGGGTCGGGGTCCGCGGGGTCCCCAGGGGCCCGTCAAGACCTGGACGGAGAGAGCTCAACACAGCCTGGGGATCAAGGGGTCTGCACAGGGTCAGGGTGGAGGTCTCAGCCCTCAACGAGGGCAGTGGTCAGCAGAGGGGGGCCGAGGGCGGGAGGGCCGGGGAGGGGGTCAGCAAGGCTGCGGGTCCCACCAGGAAGAGGACAGGGCTGGGGGCTGCTTAGACACAGGGGTGGGTGGTGCCGGGGTGACAGGGCCCGTGGCCACCCAGACAGACTCCCGCATGCCCGCAAAGCAAGAATCACCCCGCCGCCGTCCTTTCGCTCATTAGCCCGTCATCAGTTTATTCCAGAATTTGTTCATTCGTTTCTCCATCCTCTGTTCTCACACTCGTCCACTGCTTCCTTCATTCTTCCGTCCACGCGTTCACACGTGCAGTCCCGCACCCCGCGTCTGTTCGCACCCCGCGCTCCTCCTCCACCCGCGGCTCGCGCCTGCCTGCTCCGAGTCCTATTTAAAACCGCGCAGGCGCTGCCCCTCCCCAGCGGACGCTCCGCTGTGCGCCTGTTCTCCCTGCTCCAGTGTAACAGCCACGAGGTGACCCCGGGGCCTGCACACGGGCCGTATTCCCTGAGTGAACGACTCCCCGCGATCCGTTTGGGGTGAGGTTATTCTCTTCCACCAGCCTGTTGCTCTTCCCCGTCCACGGGTCCCTCTTCCCACAAACGCTTGAGGGCGGCCTGCCCGTCGGAAGGCCCCACACTTGGTGCTCATTCCAAACCCCCGAAGAACTGCAGGGTAATCAGCCAGGTGGGTGTCACTGGCCCACTTCTCCCCTGCTTTCTGTCTGTGCGGGCCTCGGGTCCTCTGGGAGCGGGGGCTTCCAGGGAGACCCCGAGTCACTCAGGGAGAAGCCTGGACGGGTCCAGACTGCAGGACTCCTCCGGGCGTGGGGCTGGTGCGCGGCGAGCCCCCGCTCTGCTGTCCTTCCTCGGACCCGGGAACCTTGGACAGAGCCGGACCTTGTGCCCCATGCCGCGTGTCCAGTGTGTCAACAAACCTCCGGAACACCCCCGCCTGACCTGCGTCTCCCTGCACCCCACCTGGTCTGCTCACTGTCTCTCTCCTGCCCGGACCTGTGCAGTAGACAAGTGGCTCCTGGCTATAGCCTTAGCCCACAGCCCATCCCCACATGGCAATCCGGGGTCCTCTCAGCCTCTCTCCGCACATCCTTCCTCCACTTGAAATCCTCTGTGGCTCCCCCTCACTTGGAGTGAAATAAAAAATTCTCTCGACTTACAAAACGCCATGCTGCGTGGCCCTGTCACCTCTCTCAGCGATCACTAGTCCCCCGTCACGCAGTGCACTCCAGCCAGTATGGCCTCCCTGCCGGGCTCCAGACATCTCAAAAGCCCTGCAGCCCCAGGGCCCTTGCGCTGGCTGTGCCGTCCTCCCGGAACTCGACCTACCCTTGCCCACATGTTCTCGAAATTCCTCCTTTCAGGTCTGTGTTCAAACATGGCCTCTTTGGGCACAGCCCCGGCCCAAGCCTCTGTGTCACCTGCCTCACTACAGCTGCCCACTCTCTGCACTTGGAGACCAGCGCAGTAGGTGCTCACGGTGCTGGGCTGTCTCTGCTAAGTGAGCCGCCGCCTGCCTGCAGCTGGCTGGGGGCACCAGCCTGGTCCTTTGGGGAGCGCACCTCACCTCCTGCCTGTTCTCTCTCCTGTCCACAGACCGTGTCTGACTGTGCCCACTGTGTCCTCACGCGGGGCAGAACAAGCCGCAAGCTGCCATGCCAGGCCCACAGTCCGGCCCTGACAGCTGGGGAAACAGGCACACGCAGTTCCAGCTGTTGGTGGAGACGGCTGTGGAAGGTGTGGGGAGGTTGGGGCCGGTGCCCAGCCCCAGAAATAAGGTCCCTGGGCTCCTATAACGTCCCGGCCAGTCACACCACGACTCCACTGCTCCCGCCGCGGCCTGGGGGCAGCCGCAGCCAGCCGCCAGAGTTATTTTAATTGAGTGGGCACATCGATTTCCTCTCTGGAGGTGGCTCTTCCCCCAGGGTGGGCCCGGGGGCATTTGTTAGAGGGGATCCCTGGACCCCATTCCTGCTGGCTCCTGCGGACGGTCTGCCCCTGTCAGGGCCTCAGTCGTGACCGGGGAACTTCATGTCCAAAGGGCAGAGCTGCCGGGGGGAGCCGAGCAGCCCTCGGGACAGGAAGAAAGGGAACGGGCCTGTTTACTACTGTGTGCGCCCACCCGGAGCAGGGCGGGGGAGATGGGTTTGGAAGGGCCTGGGGGGAGACGGAGGGGAGCCGTGCGGGAGCGTGAAGGTTGAGGGAATCCCAGCCCTCGCCCTTGTCCCTGCCCGAACGATTGCAGGGGACAAATAATCTACTGCGTGACAGAGTGCCGAGCAGAGCTTTTGCACATGGCACACGATCAACGAGCCGCGCGGCCCGTGTCTGTGGTCACACCCCCTCCGCGGACGGACTCCTATTCAGCCAGCAAGGCCGGCGTGGCCGGTGTCCTCCAGCAGGCGCCTCTGGCCCCACCGCCTCAGTTGGCGCACGCAGCCTTTTATTACATGTGTGTGGCCTCGTGCTGTCGGTAACTTATTTTTGTTCTCACTCTTTCATCGCTGATGACATTTGGGAGACGAGGACCAAGTTAGACCCACACCATGTTTCCGCTGGGGCCGGGACCGATGCTGGCTGCGCAGGAGGCGCCCGCCACGGAAAGGGGCCCCTTCCTGGCCCCTGAGAGAGGAGGAGAGGGCTGGGCCTGACGGGGAGGCCGGGGCCACACAGCCCACTGGGCTGAAGCTTCAGGCAGGGGCATGAGCCGACCCTGCCGCACAGGGCTCTGGCACGGCTGGCCAGCCCAGCCCCCCCTCCAGGGCTCTATTTACCACATATCGATTTTCCTTCCTGTTTACTGGTAGTTATTAAAGGCTGTGTCCCTGGAGTCCTTTTGAAACCAGATTGGAACCCAGAGAGCTAGAGTAATTAGGGCCGCTGCCACCCTCCCTGCGGGGTTCTATGCCCGCTGTGCCCACGGCTGTCCATCACCCACCTCTCTGGCCAAGGCTCTCCTGGGCCAGACTGGGCAGGAGTGGGGTGGTCTGCCTGGATTCTGATCTTGAGATTCCCCAGGGAACGTCACGTGCGCTCTCCCTCCCCTCCGCAGTGGCCTTGGCCTAGATTTTCTGCAGAACAATAGGCCTCAGAAGGGGCTGGAGGCCTGGAAGATGGGCAGGGCCCCGGGCCGGCGGCCTGAATGTAGCACTGGTCACTCTGGCCTGACCTGGAGCAGCCACAACCTCTCCAGCTCCCAGGGAATAGGGCCGGCCTCTCGGACTGCATCCCTGGGGGTTCGGGACCTGTGTCCACTGCGGTCCACTTCCGGGCCTGTTTTCCTGTGTCTGCTTTTGTCCTCGCCTGCTCCTTCCTTCCCCCCATTTAAAAAAAAAAAACTGTCTGGTTGAAAAATTCCCATCTCGATCCAGAGGAGAGGCGGGACGGGGCCTCGGTGACTCGTCAGCTGGCGGCTGGGCCTCAGAGATGTGGGGTGGCTGCTTGGGGCTGGGGGGAGACAGGGAAGGAGCAGGAAGACCCAGCAGGAGTGGGGAGAGGGGCTGGCAGGTCACGGGGGACACGGACATCAGAGAGAGGCCGAGCTTGGATCCAGGGGGTCCAAGGTGGGTGGGTCAGAGACAGGAATCTGGCAGTGAAAGAGAAAGGAAAGCAGGAAACAGAGGCCTGAGCCATCCCTGGAGTCAGGGGAACAGAGGCCAGGCTGAGAGAGCAGCAGAGACCAAGGGGAGAAAAGAGCAACAGCATGACCAAGAGCAGCATTCACTGAGCACCTCCTATGTGGCCCTGCGTGGCTCAGTGCCACGTGAGTCATTCCCATTTTGTAGATGAGGAGACTGAGGTCCTCATGTTTTGAGAGGGTGGGGGCAGAGGGCTGGGAACATGCTCCCCTCATGAGGTAAATGAAGGCCTGGGTTCTACGGTCTACTTAGTCAAGATAATTTATCTAGAACACCTCCAGCGATGAGGCACTCACTACCTCACTCGTTCAGTTGTTTAGCTCTTCGAGTTCCTGCCCTGAGAGCTCAGTTACTGATCTGAACCTTCCTCCCTGCCACGTAGAGGTGGGGGCGTCTGGGTGCCTCAGCCTCTGGCTGTTGGCCTAAGAAGAAGCGGAGAGGGGAAAGCCCAGCCTCAGTGCCCAGCAGGGAGCGCCTCCCTTTGGAGGAGGCTCCTGGAGGGCAGCGATCTCACTGCGGGCGCCCAGGCCCTCCCTGCTGGGAAGGGAGCCGTGGGAGGGAGTCATGGGACATCCTGTCAGGTGGCGAGGCCTGTGGCTGAGCCCGACTGAGCAGGACTCAGTCCAGGGCCCATGGGGACCTCACTGGCCCTTGGCGGCCCGAGAAGTAAGCAGCCGTCGCCCCCGGGGAGACAGACGCTCGACAGGGCCAGACTTGTGTTAGCCTTTTGCCCCTGTTCTCAAAACGAGCTGCAAGTGGACCTGGGTCTCAGTGGAGCTGTGGGGACTCTGGTTAGAGCGGGCTCGGGTCACCCCAGGTCCTCTGCAAGGACCCGGCTCAGGCCACCTGACTCAGCGGCTCCTGCCTCCTTGAGCCTATGTTCTGGAGTGGGAAACTGAGGCACAGAGGCACAGAGGCCACATGGCCAGTCAGCCAGACAGGTTGCTGTGAGCGCCATGCTCCACGCCCTGGCTGATCGCCGTGTGCCTGGCCAGCACTCTCACAACGACAACGATGACAGTGGCAGTGACGGTGACACCTGTCGGTCCTCTGCCTGGGCCAGATCACCTCCCGGTCTGCACACGGCCCCGGGGTCCCCGTGGGGTAGAGAGGAAGCGGGGGATCCCTGAGAGACACAGAAGTCCCCAGCCGGGCAGGGCCTCTTCCCCACGCGGTGCCTGCCTGCGATCGCTGGATAATCCGCGTGTCCCCTCTCCTCCAGCGCTCCCGGGGCGCGTCAGGCGAGGCTGTGTGCTAGCGGTTTCCGCTGCTGCTGGCTCGGAGCAGGTCCAGCTCCTGGCACCGCATCCCGGGTCCCAGGGGAGTGGGAAAAGGAGGGGGGCACGGAAGGCAACAGCCACCACCCTGGGAGCCCGGGGAGCGAAGGGGACGCACTCAGAGCCTGCCGGATGCTCCCAGAGGGCCCCCGTGCGGGCCCCCGTTACCCTGGCACCCCAGCTGTCCGGGGGAGCACAGGACTGAATCCAGCTGAGACGCCAGCTTCTCCCACTCTGACTGCCGCTGCTCGGGCCTAAGCCTCCGGTGCTGCCTCGCAGGTCCCAGTGGCACCTGGCACCCTTGGCACCTTGCGGTGCTTTCTCCACGGGTCTGGCCGCGGCACTCCCTGCTTCCACACCCAGCAGTCGCTCCCGAGGGCCCTCAGGGCCGGTCTGGGCCCGGGCACAGCTGTCTGTGCAGCCTCCTCTCAGGGTGCCAAGGTGGCTGTGCCCTGGGTGTTCCCACGCGCCCTTCCCTCTGCGCGGGGCGCCCTCCCACCCCATGCCATCTTCCTCTTCACTGAGCTTCGGCTCCATCTCTCTGTCCTCCGTCTCACAGCACCCCGAGCCTGCAGGAGCCCGTAAGAGCTCAGAGCTCAGTCAGGGTCATGGTGTTTGTGTCCGCTCCACGCTGGCACCCCTCCAGGCGGCCTCGGTTTCAGCCCCGGGAGTAGAGGGCGCGGGTGCCCGGAAGTGCTGGCCGAGTGAGGAAGGAGCCAGCGCGCAGAGACGTGACTGAACACGCCCCCCGAGCGGCTGGAGGCCCAGCGCTGGCGCCCACGCGGTCCGTACATTAAAAGAAGGGAGCAACATTTGGTGACTGGGGTGGGCTCGTGGATGCCTGCATTTCCCCGTCTGAAAGTCACGGCGGCAGGGATCGGTCCCCCGGCCACAGCGGGCAGGAGCTGAGCGCAGCCGCCCCATTCGTGACAAGCACTGACTGCACACCGGGCACTGGAACCAGAAAATCAAAGGCCTCTGGTTTCCCATCTCTGTTCTTTGCAGGCTGCGAGGACCTGGGGAAGCTGAGTCCCTGAGTGGAGTGGAGTCGCTGAGTGGAGGTGGATTTGAATCCTGGCTCCTGACTGCCAGAAAGCATCCCCTGGCCTCCGTGCCACGTTTTGGGGGAGTTCTGCTTGCCGCTGCAGGGAGAGGGACAGAGGCCCCACCCGGCGCGGGGAGCAGAGGCAGCCGGCTGTCTCTGACTTCCATGCCCTTTGTTGCACACGTCAGGGTGCTGGCTCCCAGGCCTGGCGCCAGACTCCGCCTGCCCCTGTCACGGAGCTGCCACCACTGCCCAGGAAGGTGGAGGTGCAGCCTGGAATTGCTCCGAAGGACCATGGGAGGAGCCCAGGGAGGGACAGGCCCTTGGCCGGAATGGCAGAGCAAGGACACAGCCACACGGGGCCTGGTGGAGACGCATTCTAGTCGGACAGCTCTTGGAGGGCCAAGGTCAGGAAGAGCCTTATGTCCTGGGCCTCTGTGTCACACCTGTCAGCCACAGCCAGGACCCTGAGGGAGGGAACTTGTGTTTTATCCTGTTGTGACATTCCTAGCCCCTGAGGCACAGTAGGTGCTCATTAAATCCCGAGTGAATGAATGCATGCCAATTATAATCCCACAAGACAAATTCTGTGGTTGGGTGCATATTACAGGTGGGGAAACGGAGGCCCAGGGAGGGGATATGGTTTGCCCAAAGTCACAAGTGCCCTGCTATGGCAGCTCAAAGCCTGGTCCTCACCCAGGCTCCAGTCTGAGCGCCATCCCCTTGGCTGAGTGGGCTCTTGGGGAGTGGGTGACTGTCTGGGGCATGGAGGCTTCTGTAGACCAGCTACCCCTGGGTGGTGTGCAGGGAGGTGGAGGAGGGAGGCCCAGGGTCACAGGCATGGACAGGCACAGGGCTGCCCAATCCCAGGTGGGGGGCATCAGGGTCCTCAGTGCCCACAGCTGTACAGGCACCTGCCTGTGGCAGTGCTAGGACCATCGCTGCCCACTGTTACCCTGGTCCCTCCTCAACACCCTCTTCACATGTCTTATTTTACTTTTAGTTTGCAGTACTGGGGATCGACTCTGGGGTCTTCACACTGAGCTACATCCCTGGCCTTTTTTTTTTTTTTTAACTTTTGCTAAGCCACCCAGGCTGGGTTTGAACTTGCAACGCTCCTGCCTCAGCCTCCCAGAGTGCTAGCACTAAGGCATACCTCATCAGGCCAGGCTTCCACTTGTGTCATTTTTGCCCCCCTTTCGCCTAGAAGCCACTGCTTCTCCCCCCTCACGGCGCCAGCCCCCCACAGCCCATCCCCTCCCTCCGCGAGGGCAGCTCTGCGCCCTCCTGCTCCGCCTCTCACCCCCTCTCCTAACGCAGCCTCTGTCACCTGCCACTCCTGTCACTTCCAGATCAGACCTCTCAGGACCGGCGAGGCCGGAGGGGAGGACAGGAGCAGGTAGGGAGGGAGGGGAGGAGGGGAGCCCATCCGGCATCCGGCGGGCTCCGGACTGGCGGGGAGCCGGCGGCGCTGTCCAAGGTACCGCGGGCGGGCAGGGGTCTGGCCGCCCCGCAGGCTGGGCGGGCGCCCTCCCCCAGCTGCGGAGCTCCCGGACGCGGGCCTGTGAGGAGCCAGGCTGTCCTGGGGCGCGGCTGTGGGTCCCCTGGCGCCCGTCCGCTAAAGGGCAGCAGCTGGCAGCCCTCTCCACCCTCCCCGCGGGCCCCGGGAGGCCTCTCTCCCCCGCCCGCCTCCGTCACAGCCTCCCTCCGGCCCCAGGTCCGTGCTGAGGCAGTGTCTTCCTCCTGGAGGAGCCTGGTCCTTCCAGGGCTCCACGCCGAGCGGTTCTGACGGGCCCGGCTGACGGAAGTGCTCCGAGAGCCCTGGCACCCACTCCTCACTGCCCTTGTCTCCCCTTAGACTCTAAAACTTGATCTTGGTTGATGTGACTCGGAAAATGAGTTTGTCCTTCTAAGACCCAGACCCTGAGCAGGGCCTGGTACCGAGCAAGTAACTTCAGTGACCTTGGCAAAAATGGTCACGGATTTATAGTACCACAAGAGCCCGTCACCGTGCGACGGGCCTCCCTGCCCCCACGCACCTGTCTGTTCTTCTCCCTGGCATCAGGCCCAGCTCCAGGCCCTCCCAGGGCTGGGTGAGGGTCCCCAGGGCTTCCGTAACCAGGGAGCTGAGCCCTGGACTCCCTCCAGGGTGACCTGACTGTCCCTACCTTGCTGCAGAGCCTGACGAGGCCCAGTGGCAGAGCTCAGGGGAGAAGGGGGCAGGCACTCGCTGAGCCTGGCTTCTGTGTTTTCTATACTCGGGTTGTCCAGAAAGCCTGGGTTCCAGCTTGGGACTCACAGGCTGTGTGACCTCAGGCAAGTCACTAACCCTCTCTGAGCTTCATTCTCCCTTTCTGAAGTCCAAATTCTGGAGAAAGGGCCTTCTCTGGTGATGGCCGGTCCTCCTCTCCGGTAGCAGGGCCCTGAGTATCCTCAGATGGGGCCTTCTGCAAGGGCAGAGATCAAGGCTGAGTGGAGCCTTGGAGATGCTAAAACCAGCTGCCACCTGACAGCTGGGTGGCACACACACACAGCAGACAGGCCAGGGTGTCTGGGCCAGCACTGGAGAGGTGCCCAGCTGCCCATCTACAGCATGGGCAGAAGGTCACACCAGTCGAAGAGCGGCGCTGTCCTGTCCCTGGCCACAGGAGCCTGGAGCCAGCTGGGAGGGGCTGTGTAGGGCCACGCTGCCCTCTGTCCAGCTGGGTGTCCAGGCAAGACCCTCTGAGGCGACTGTCCCAGCAGCAGGGGATGCAGGGACTCTGGGGCCTCGGGATGGTGGGGACAGAAAGACATCCTCCAGCTCCGCTGCTGGTGGGAGCAAACCCTCACCCCAAGACCCCAACAGCTTCGGGGCCTGGCTCAACGGACCGCTGCTGGGCCTGCCCTGCTCAGTCCTTGCCCTGGCACCCCACGGTGTGGGGGACGGACAGCGGCGGCAGGGGCCAGGTGCAAAGCTTGTGGACAGACACATGCTGGCCCAGCACGCGGATCGTCCCTGGCCATCTCTGTGGTGCCCTCCGGCCCTCTGCCAGGAGGAAGCCACTGTGAGGATCTGATGGCCCGGTCCAGGCTCACACGTGGGGGAGGGGCTCTGCCGTGCAGGGCCTCAAAGGGAACTGCACCCCCACAGGGCGGGCCCAGGCAAACAACCAGCAGGGGGAGGGGGAGGGGCAGCAGCTGAACAAACAGCGCCTCCCTGCCCCCTGCAGCCTGAGCCGGACACCTGTGCAACCTCTGACCCTCGCTGGCTGCAGACAGGACTCCTGCGTGTCAGTCGGGGACAAGCAGGCTGGGCTGTGCGTGTATATGCACACGCGTGTGCACTCCGGCACGGACCCTGAGGTGTGTATCCACTACGCTGGGAAGGTGAAGAGAGAGGGTGTCAGGGCAGGAGGCCAAACCCAGCCACAACCTGCTCTGCATAGTTTGGGAACTGAGATTGGTCTCTACATTGTAAACAGTTAAAAAAAGAAAGACTATTTCATGAGCCGTGAAAATGACACCAATTTCAGTGTCCATAAGGAGTGTTATCAGCACACAGCCGTGCGCGTTCATTTGCATGTTGTCTGTGGCTGTTTTCACAATGACAGCCCAGGGTGGAGAGACCTGAAAGATTTACCATCTGCCCTGGCAGGACAGTCTGCCAGCTCCCCTGTGAGGGAGCCACCAAAATCAGGCCAGGCCGCTATCTCCCCTCGAATGAAAGTCTAGCTCAACAAACCACGGAGCACTGCAGAGTGAGCAGATTTAGACGGAAATGTGGTGGATTTCAGTGCGTATGTGCAAGTTTTGGGTTTGACGGTTTTATTTTAGTCTGTGTACCTGGGTGTGAAGCAAATTCTTCAAGGTTTAAGATCTCCTCCCTACAGTCTCACCATGTAGTTCAGGTTGGTCTTGAACTCACACTGTAGACCAGGCTGGCCTTGAACTCACAGAAATCCTCCTGTCTCAGCCTCCCAAGTGTGTGATGACAGGTGTATGCCACTATGCTGGACTGGATTTAGGATCTCTTATCCATCTCCTATTTACCCAGCATGCGCACACACACTGGGCACATAGTAGGTGATTTGTTGCTGCTCGGGGAGAAAATAGGCCTGATTCTCTAGCAATCCAGCTACTGTGTTAGTGATATGAAATTCATGTCCATTTCACAGACCTGGAAACTGAGACACCGGCCAGGCAGTGTACTGGGTAGCTCAGTACTCAGAGCTGCTCCCTGACCGCTTAGACTGACCTGGGCTCTGAGCAGGGAGGGCAAAGTCGCCTCCTCAACACCCTCGTGACCTGGAGAGCAGGCGCCCTGCTTTGGCCCTGTTGGGAGCTGCTCGCCCTCCCCTAGCGTGGGGCTCACCACCCTTTGCGTTCCCAGGCCTTCCCCTCAATGGGGGGGGGTCCTGGCAGGCAACCAGGAGTCTATGGGGAGATGAGCGGCTTTTTCCCTTTTCAGGCACACGGGCAGGCGTGGAGGGCACAGCTACGAGAAGGCGGGGGGGGGCGTGGGGCTGAGCTGCTGGGGCCCCTGGGCGCTGGTGATCTCTGCGGCCCGTGTGAGCTCTGAGTCTGTGAACGCCAGGCCATCCTTTTCTGCGACCAAGTCCCTGCTGTCCTCCAAGGTGGAATGAGACCGGGACAGGGGAGGCCCAGCACCCCAGGCCCCTGCGGGGTCCCAGGTTTCCTCTGAAATAACAGGCACAGGACGGGAGGGCGCCCCTTCCCTGGCACAGCCCAGCGCCTCGCTCACTGTGGGGATCCACAGCACGCTTGAATATGCTCAGCTCTGCCCGCTCCAGGACCTCCGCACCGGTGCTCCTCTGCCGGGAACGTGACTTTCCCCTGCTTATTCTTCAGATCTCTCTTCAAACTGGAGTTCCCCTGACTTATCTCGTGCCCTCAGACCCGCGACCGATTCCCCATGGGATCGTGTGTTCGCTCGTTCCCCAACTACATGGGCACCTTCGTGGCTGTCTCTGACTCTACGGAGACCCCGACTTATTACCTCCCAGGCTGCAGTGCTCAGTCGGACAAGCAGCAGGAGGTAACTAAATACCCGGATGACGGAATGTGTGCATGCCGACACCCGGAATTACGGAAATGAAGACGCGCCGAGGCGTCGGGTCAACAGGCAGCAGTCACGAGTTTGCCTGTGTGTCTAGACTCGCCGGGCATGCTGCAGGTGCCGCACCATGCTCTAGAGTGGCAGTGCCCGGCAGAACTTTCTGCAGCGATGGTAGTTTCTGTATCTATACTGTCCTGTCCTACATGCGGCTCCTGGGCACCTGGAAGGCGGCAAGTGCAACCCGAAAACTGAATTTCATGTTTTCCACAATATTAACTAACAGGTTTCAACAGCCAGGTGTGGTTAGTGACTCCCACGGCGGGGAGCTGAGCTCTACAGAGGACAAAGCCGGGCCCCACTGCTGTGGATCAATCCTGCCACTCGGGGACTCAGGGAAATTTCTTTCTTTTTTTCTTTTCCTTTTTTCTTCTTTTTCTTTTTCTCTCTCTCTCTCTCTTTTTTTCTTTCTTTTTTTTTTTTTTTTTAATACTAGGCATCGAATTTGGGCCCTTGTGCTTCCAAGTTAGCCATAAAACCACCTGAGCTAAATCCCCAGCCTGCAGATTCAGGGAAATTTCCCTCCTCAGCTTCTCCTTGGGGCCAATGTGGCCAGGACTCCTGGGCAACTTCCACGAGGCAGGGCCACAGTGGCACCTGCTACCCCGGTCAGAGACCACAGGGCAGCGGCTCCAGGCACGCTGTGGACCCCAGGACAAGAGAGGGCATTTTGCCAGCACTGTCACCACCACATCACCACAGACACCTCCAGTGTCACGGCCTAGCAGCACACAGCAGCCACCGGAACCACCAACACCACACCACACCGCCACTCCCAGGGCCACCACCACGGGGACCACTGTCCGTACTACCACGAAATGGCCACGGCATCCCCCACGGACACCATGCCACCCGAGCCAGTACACCCCTAATGCACCAGCGAACACAGTCACCACCATCAACCCCCAGTAACGAAGCAGCGAGTCTCTCCAGCCCAACACCTGTGGCCAGTACTCTGAGCCCGGGAAGGGCTTTGGCCCTGCAGTTCAGTGGCCTGAACTTCAATCACAACCGAGTTGAAATCGCTCAGCTTTCTGGAGACTCAGTTTCTCTATCTGTCAAATGGGATGACGACGGCTGCTCCAGGACACAGACAGGCTGGGAATGTTGGAAAAGAGGAAGAAAAAGCACACCTGGCCAGTACTCTTCAATAACCCGGTGGCAAGGTTTCTGTGCTCACCCGGCCGATTTGCTTTAATCCTCATGCTGCTGAGACACTGATCGTGAGATTGACCAACACCGGTCCATGTTGCAGATGAGGAAACTGAGTCTCAGAGAGGTGAGGTGCCCCGTCCAAAGCCCCACAGCTAATGTCAGGGCCTGCAGCGGAGCCCAAGTCTTCAATGGCAACTCTAGCCCGTCCCTTTCCCGGGGAAGGGGAGGCAGCCTTCCGCAGTCCCTGCTGGCTCCCTCCCTCTCCAGGGACCCCGGGGGACCTGGGACCAGACAGAGCGGCGCTCACCTGTGTCCTGGCGGAACTGGTGCATGGACTGCAGGTCAATGATGTAGGGTACCAGCTGGGCGTCCACCTGCCCCAGGACCACAGAGCCCCGGGCGTCCTCCTTGAGCACGTTCTCGATGTGGTGACACACGGTGGCTGTGTAGGGCCGCCAGCGGCTGTGTTCGTTCAGCCACTCCCACACCACGACCCGGGCCACGTTCTGCGGCGGGAAGCCCAGCCCGTTCACCGGGACCATCACGCCCTGGCCTGGCCGTGACATGGCCGCTGAGGGCTCGGGGGCCAGGTCCCCACGCTGGTTGGCCCGGGTGCCCCCGGGCCGGCGGATGGCAGGGAACTTCTTTCCTCCCCAGGCGGAGGCTGGCGCCTCCTCTCCAGCGGGCTCTTCTCCAAGGCCTAGAGGCCTGGCGGGCACGGGGAGTGGTGGCGGGGCTCGCGGACCCTCCTGGGAGCCGCGTCCCTAGGGTGGGTCCCCTGGCTCAGGTGAGGCTGCCGCCTGAGCTCTAGGGCCAGCCTTCTCCCGGTGGCCTCTGTCCTCTGCCACGCACGCAGCGTCTGTCACCCTGGAGGCCGGCCCTGCCCTCTGCGGGCTCAGCAGCCCTGCGCTGGTGGGATGGCTCCGGCCTCGGGCCCGCCCCTCCCGACGGCTCGCTCCGGACGACCCAGGTCCCGGGCCCTCTCCGCGGGGTCCCGGGAGGCCCCGGGCGGTCGCAAACGCGCGAGGAAGGTGTGCGGGCCGCGGGGCCTGCGGGCCGGGGACCACGGGGCCGAGGGGGGCGGGGGCCCGCGGGCACGCCCCACCCCACCCCACTCGTGCTCGCGACCTGCGGAGACAGCGAGAGGGCCCTTTAAGAGAAGAGCGGCCCCCTCCCCCTTCCCGGGAGCACCTCGGTGCGGTTGAGAACAATGGGGACTTGTGGGGGGTGGGAAGGGCGCCGGGCGGGGGGGGGGGGCCGGGCCGCGCTCCCCGTGCGGGATCCGGTGCTGGGGGTGCGGGGTGCCAAGCTCCTGCCCGTGGCGCCCCCTCCCCAGGCCCGGCTTCCGGCCCTGCGTGGATGCGAGATTGGGGCGCGCGGGGTGCGGGGTGCCGGCGCGGCCCAGCGCCCTCGGGGCTTGCGTCGCGAGGGGCGAAGCTGGACAGCGCTGGGCCCGCCTGAGGGTGGCGGCGCCCCAGGCCCCCAGCCGGACCCGCGGCTCTGGGGTGGGGTCCCCGCGCCCCGCCGAGCCTACCGCCTCTCTCGCGCCGGCTCTGTCTCCGGTTGAGATCGCGCCGCCGCCGCCGGCTGGGGGGGGCCGTGGTCCCGCCTCCGCGCCCTGCTGTCCCCGCCGCGCCCGCGACTCAGCCCCGCCACCGACGGGAAGGCGCGCGCAGAGCCGCGGACGCCGGGATCCCGCGGGTGGGGGCGGGAAGGGGCGGGGATAGAGGCGCCCTGACCCCGAGTCTCGGGCGCCCCGTCCCCGGCCGGTCCCCGCGGGACACCGCGAAGCCCCCACCCCCGGCACTGCGCGAGGCAGCCGGCGCTTAGGGGGTCGCCTGCTTGAATCCCTGTCAGCCCGGCCCGGCAGCCGGAGGTAGTCAGCAGACGCCTGGGCAGTTACCGTGGTCCCGAGACAGCCCTGAGAAGGCTCTGGAAGCGCGGGGAGCCTCCGTGTCTCCTCCCTACTGGAAGGGCCAGGAGAGGGCCAGATCAAGCCGAAGGGAAGCGCAGAATCCGAAGGGCATGGATGGGAAGACTGAGGCCCAGAGGGGGAGGACGGAGTCAGGGCCCCACGGCGGCAGGCCGCGCCCTGGGCCCTGCGCCGTGCGCCCCGCTCCAGGTGCGAGGGGCTGCAGGCCCGCCTTCCGCGGGGGGGGGGGCTGGGGAGATCGCCACCGTTCCCAGCGGTCTGCGGCCGGCAGGGGGTGGACGGAAGGATGGAAGGGCGCCCGCCCGGGCGGCAGCTCAAGTGTTAACGGGACGCGGTCTGGCTGGGAGGGGCGGACAGCCGCCGGCCTGCGCTCCCGAGGGTCAGCAGCTGTCTGGGAGCCTGCCCAGGACGCCCCGCTCCAGACTCCTAGAGACCAACCAGACAAGGTCAGGGCCGGGCAGGAGATGCTTTCCCAGGGCCCCACCGCCAGCGGGGGTTCACCCCCCGCTGCTCCCTTGGCCCTGTCTGAGGGTGGACGGTCTGCAGGGCCCGAGCTTCGGTTGGAGAGCTAACCTAGGGTGCACTGATAGGATTTAGGGTGCACGGACCCTCCCCGCTGCACGGCTCTGAGAGGGGCCCAGCGGTCTACATTACAGGAGGTGCCCTGAGGCCTCCAGCTGGGGAAGAGACATGCACGCTCTGTGCCTTCTGCCTCACACAAATGCCACCTCCTGCAGGGAGCCTTCCCGGAGGCCTCCGCTCCCCTCTCTGTTCCTCTGTACGCGCTTCGGGGAGACTTCCGTATCACAAGTAGCTCCTTCCACCTGTCCGCGCCAGAGTGGCGTCTGTGAGATCGGGGACTGTACTGTACCCATCTCTGTGTGGCCGGGGCTCGTTACATAATGGATGTCGTTTCCTGAGCGTCTATTATGTACTAGGCGGTTACATAACGCTCCCTACACACCCCCCTCCCCCCGGCAGGTAGCGGGCCCTCATTTCACACACAACCGACACAAGACAAACTCC
>PVIC010030199.1:0-22043 GCA_004025085.1 Thryonomys swinderianus
CATAAAGAATGACAAGATTGATCCATTTAGGTGCAAATGGAGACATCTGGAGGATATACTAATAAGTGAAATCAATAGATCACAGATAGACAATTTCCAGATCTTCTCTTTGGCATGAACACCTGTAGATGCAAATGAGTTCTAGAAAGTAGGACAGCTTTTATAGAGTGGAATATTTCTATAGGAAACTTGGTGTGGGTATGTGATGAGGGGAAGGAATAAATATGATACAGAAAGAAAATAAAAGCATGTATAAGGGGGGAGGAGGGGGGAGTGGGTAGAGATATGGGTAAAAATGAGAATTAACTTGTGGCATATACTGGTACAAATTTCCCAATGTTATATGTGATTTTGAGATGTATATAAATTGTACCAATAAAGAATTCAATAAAAAAAAGAAATTAAAGAGCTAAAGCAAAATGGCTAGAAATAAAAGAATTTGGAGGTGCAGCACAATGATAGAACACTTGGCTGGCATGCACAAAAGCTTTGGGTTTGATTCTCGGCACCACAATAAATAAGTAGAATTCGACAACCCCTTTTTTTTGTTACTTATTTTTTAGTACTAAGGGTTGAACTTGGGACCTTTACACTGAGCTACATCCGCAGCCCTTTTTATTTGTTATTTTGAGACTGTCTTACTAAGTCTCAAAGGAGGATCGAGTTTGGGATCCTCCTGCCTCAGCCTCCCAGAGTTCCCAGATCATACTTGATCTGATCTGGTAATACAGATATGATCCTTAGACGCTTGTGCAGAATCTGTGTTCCCTTCTTGGATCTGTCATCAAGTACAATGTCACATACTTCTAACTGGACCTGGCGAATACAGCCCAGACAGAGAAATCTGTCTGCAGTGTTGGGAGCTGTGTCCAGTCCTAGACTTGGCACTCGCAGAGTCCCTGGCTTCTAGTATTAGTCACATGCAGTCGTCGGTGCACTCGGGGACCCAGAGGAAGCGCGGGGTGCGGTCCCCGCTTTTGACGAGCTGCCGGTCTGCTGGGATGTGCACCGCAAAGCGTGGGAAATGGTCGCGTCCTGTCCCTCTTGCTCAGGGTTGTGCTGCAGCTGGCTGTGCCCACAACACCCCCGGGTCCTTGTTCTCGGTTGGATGTTCAGAGTCGTGTGTGATCTGGCCCCCGGCCGGCCTCCGCAGTCTCCTTTGTGCTGGTCTTTGGTGCTTGTGGGTCCAGATCAAGGAGGCCTTTTGGGGTTTGTCTTCCTCTCCCTTGTCGCTCCCAGTACCTGGACTGGTCCCTCCCCTTCCCATCACTCTGGTTCCTGATCTCATCATCTATCCTTTTGTTATTTTGGTACCTGATTTCATCATCAATCTTTTTTTTTTTGGTACCAGGGATCAAAACTCGAGACCTTGTGCTTAGGAGGCAGGAACCAGAACCACTGGGTTAGATCTCAGGCCCACTCATCACTGCTCTTGATGTTCCTCTGATCCCTGTCTTTCTGCTCCCTGCTCATTTGGGGTCATATCCTTCGGGCAAAGGTGAACAGAACAGTGCGGTACAAGGTGGTGGCCAGGGATCACAGGGGGGACCCTTCCTGCAGGGCCAGTGCCTCCCCTACCAGTCCAGACCTTGGGCAGCAGCTCAGGAATCCCTTACTACTGCTTCTCCAAATCTGCCTCCTCAATAAAGTGGGACAGTTAATAGCGTCTTCCCCGTGGAGTTCTCCTGGGAACTGGGTGGGCCTGGCACATGGGGACACGTCCCCCATCAGGATGTTGGTCCCCCTGCAGCAGTTCATTCTCAGAAATGTCCTGGGTCCCACTTCACATCCAGGGAGCCTGTGGCCAGAAAGGCTAAAACCATTCATCCCAGATCCGCAGCAGGAAGGAACAGGTCTGGGATTTGAACTGAGGTCTTCAACTCCAAATCCCACAGGGAGGTCTGTGCCGTCCTCAGGGTCTGTCCTCGCACACACCCGGACACACTGAGTCAGGGCCATCCGCGGTGGCTCCAGAGTGTCGCCTTCCCGGCTGTCTCCCAGGCCTGGCGCGGGGACGTCCACGTCCGCCTGATGCTAGGAAGTTGATTTGGTTTGATCTCCTTCCTGGCCCTGTCTTGCCTCCAGAGGCCGCCAGCTCTCCCGCCCTGTGCCAGGCTGCCGAACCCTGCACTCATGTGATCCTGACCTGTCAGAGCCAGAAAAGGGGCCTCCTAAATCTTGTTAAAAACATAGATTCTTGGGCTCCACCCAGGCCCCATGAATCAGAATCTCCTCGGGTGGGGCCTGGGAATCTGGACGCCTGGGCTGGAAGTCGGAGAAACCCAGGCTGTTTTAACCCTTTGATTTGGGGTTGCAGAAGCCAGGATGCGAGAGCAGCCTCTGCATCACTGTAGGAGCCCGGCTGGGTCTGGGGTCCAGAGTTCCTGAACTATGCCCTGGGCTGTGCCTGCGGCCACTCCCAGCACTATCCCCCTACTCTCCACCCCCACCCGCAGCCCGGGAGTGTCTAGAAACTGTCCAGTGGCTGCGGCCGCGAACGGGTGTGCAGAGAGAGGCCTGCTCTGGAAACACAGGCTTTGCTCGTAGACTTCCTGTGTCTTACAATGTTATCTTCAGAATAGGAAACTTTGCCCCATTTTTGCAACGCACATCCTTCGCCTGAGAGTCGGTGGCGGCAGCAGTGCCGGCCAGGGGGGGCGGGCCTTCTCAGGCCCAGGCGGGGAGCTGTTCCGACAGCCCTTCGAGAAAGGCCCCAATCCCTGCTCCCCCCCCCCAGAACAAAACAAACAGGCTGTTTTTGCAAAAATAATTCATGTCGGCCAGACACCTTGGGCTTGTCTCAGTTCCTAGGGCCAGGTGGTACTGAGGACAAGGGTCCCTTCTCAGGTGCAGCCAGGGCGAGGCCCCACCCTGCTGGTGAGTTTAGCAAGTGATTTCTACTCTCTGAACCTCAGTTTACTCTTCTGGGAAGAGAGGAATAGGGGTTCAGTAATCTTCAGCCCTGACCTTCCACTGTTTCCCAAGCATCCTTAGAGTCCCCCTAGTTTCTCCAGGTTTCTCCTTGAAAGCAGCACAGTGTTCCTGCCCAATGCAGCATGCTCTCCAAAACCTCATAACATTTAGAATTTGTGCCTGAGAGAGAGGCGTCCCTTTCCCCTTGAGATAGTCATGTATGCATTGGTGCTGGGTGGATTCCCCACGCTACATAGTCCCTCGAGGCCCCGGAGAAGGATGTTCTGCAGGCTTGTGGTTAGTGCCAGCCCAGCTCCCACTCGCCTGCTAAGGGCCAGTGTTTGTGCTGCTCTTCCAGCGGAGGGAGGGCTGTTTGGGTTTGCAGGAAATAGTGATGGGACTGACCAGAAAGAATGATGTTTGCAAAAATAAAGAGTCTCCCCGCTTTCCTTTGACACCCCTGTTATTTTCTCCTCACCGCAGAATGATTCATCCCTCGGTGAGCCGGGGTTCCTGCATCCTTGCACACAGTAGGCATTGGCAGGGTGTGTGGGAAGCCCAGCCGCCCGAGCAGAGGCCCCACTCCCAGCCCAGCCGAACCGCTGCTGGCCAGAGACCAAAGCCACAATGAGCAGTTCTTGAAAACATCCTACCCACTCTTTCCCTTCAGGGAATTTGCTTCCAGGGTTTCCGGGTGGAGCTTTACGTGTTCGGGGCTGGGCAGGGCAGTTCTCTGTGGCTGTGTGCAAGGGGCTTTTTGGGAGGTTGAGACTCCAGCAAGAGTGACCTGCTAGGAAGAGGTTCTCAGTGGGTCTTGACAGATAAGCACATCCTTTGTCCTGAGTTCGAGTAGACACCTCCGGGAGGGAGAGGGGTGAAGGTGGGATGCTCAGATCCCAAGGGCATGGCTGGGGATGGGATATGGCTGGTGGAGGGCTGGCTGCAGCCCAGCGGCGTCCAGGGCCAGATAGCTGCCTGGTAGCAGAGCTTAAAGAAGGTGGCAAGTGCCCACCTTGGTGTTTTTGCTGATAGCAGTGTCAGAAGCCCCAGGGGAAAGTACAGAGGAGCTGATAAAAGGAGGGAGAGAGGGCCGGAGGGTTAGCTCAGTGGTTCCGGCGCCTGCCTCGCAAGCGCAAGGTCCTGAGTTCGATCCCCAGTAACCACATACAATGCCGGGTGTGGTGGCTCACGCCTGTAATCCCAGCACTCGGGAGGCAGAGACAGGAGGATTGCTGAGTTCGAGACTTGCCTGGGCTACATAGTAAGCTCAGGGCCAGCCTGAAATACAAAGCGAGACCCTGTCTAAAAAAAAAAAAAAGGAGGGAGAGAAAGTTGCCCACTCATCCCTGCCCCAAACAGTGCACCTTTACAAGGTACACAGCAGAGAGCTGTCCCATGCCAGCTATGGGGTCCCTGCCCCAGGCTGCTTCTTTCACCCAGGAGGGGCCGCTGTGGTCTTTGTCTGCTGAGAGTCATAAGAAATGCCCACGGAGACACAGCCCCGGGGCCACCCCAGGCAGCGGGCTCCATGAACCCTGCTGGGCAGCTCCAGAACAAGGTGGCCGAAAGCAGAGGGATAGGAACAATCCTGTGCCCTGCCACTCCCTCCCCAAGGTCAGCATGCCACTCACAGAGACTCCACTTCCTCAGAGGTCCTCTGGCTGGAGGGCTGGGGCAGCGCCAGGGCAGGGGCACCCTGGGGAGACTGGCGGCTCCAGGTCTCCCTGGCTCGGCTCCAGCCCCCACGTGCCCAGGGACACAGGCGGTTGCTCCCAACTTGGTGCCATTAGGGACCCGCCCGGCTGGAACCTGTCAGTCCCCTGGCAGTGCCACCTCCCCGACTTGGCAGGGCTGTCGCCTTGAGCTGGCTCAGCCCTTGGTATTTCCAGCTTGGCCCCTTGCCTGCCTCTCTGGGGTCTTGCAGTCTGTTGCTGTCGGGCCAGCAATGGACACCCGTGATGACCTCTTCCTGCCACCCCGTGTGCCAGACTCATCTGCAGCCCCCTCACCTGTGCTATCACTGACCTCCTCCCTGGGAGAGACCCTGGGCCCCAGCTAGCACGGAAATCACCAAAGAGGCCACAGACAGGCGACCTTGCTTCACCTCCTGCAGTTGATGCTGGAAGCTTTTCCACGCAGGCCTGGGCTCTCCCCTGCCAGCCCTCCCTGAGAAGCGCTGCCTGGCCTTGTCCCCTGGCCCAAAGCCTGAAGACACGCTGTTTCTTTAAGACACAGAGAGGACTAGGTGGCATGATCGCACTCAGAGCCGAGGGTGCCGTGCTCCTTCCAGGGCCGCCCCTGGATGCCGACGGAGAGCTCAGGAGCTTCCTTTCCAGACACAGGGGTCACCGGCACCTCAGGTACTCTTTAACCACCACCTAGGTGGTGGGTGGCTGCAAAGAGGCTTTAAGAAACCAGGTTGTGTAATTTCCTTCAAAGTATGGCACTAATGGTTGGTAACATTTCCCGTCTGGGGTCGTTCAGAGGTTGCCTTCAGTGACCAGATAAGAGCAAACTGTAATTGGTCTGTCACTTGTTTATATAGTAGGAGCTGGATAAACAGTTATCCAGAACCTTACTTATTTTGCATTTGTTTATCAAAACTTTTTTCTTCTTTTTAATTCCGAACCAGCTGCTTTTGGAATTGTTACACACTGTGGGTTTGAGTCCTAATTAATGGTGCTTTCTCTCGTATGCACAATAATTTCTCTTGACAACGTGCATGCTCTATCCAAAAGCCGGCAGGAGAATCCAGGAGACCAAAGCGTCCCTGCTTCCCCAGAGCGCCAGTGTTACAGAAAGGCGGGATCAGATCACTGCTCTTAGACATCTATAAGCTACGGAGTAGATAGCATGTGAAATTCAAAGACCTTTCCAAGACATACTGTAAGGCGCTGAGCCCAGTTGACGCGCTGTGGGTGTGGAAGACAAAAAGCACACTCCGTGGTCATCACCAGCGAGGACAAGTGTTCGTCCTTACCATGGTCCCCCTAGGTTGATGCTATCACTATGTTCTCTGACCTCTGAACTAAATTTCTTTTCTGAAATGAGGTCTCACTATGTGGCTCAGGCTGGTCTGGAACTTAGGCTCCTCCTACCCCAGCCTCATGAGTAAATGGGATTGATCACAGGGCTGCCCCGTGAGCACCCAGTCCAAAACTTAACTAGCATTCGCCCAGCTGGCCCCGACAGTGGAGCGTTATTAGTGTCGCTGTAAAGTCCCCGTTTTCAAGCTTGTAACTCGGAGGGGGAAGGAACCTCTGCTCTCCCGAGTAGTTAGGCACAGCTCAGTTGCTGGGCTTGTGTGCTAAACTCGGGGCTGAGATCTCTCGGTTGAAGTTCACTCTCACCGGGTACCTTGAATACCATGCTGTCACCTCATTTCTGGAGTGCTCTCCTATGCAAAGGCCTCCCGAAGTCATGGCCCAGACAAAGAGGGCTCCTGCTTCCATCCCTGCCATCACCCGAAGGACCTGAACATACGTGCACGGCCACTCTCACCTGCTGCCCCACGGCTCAGCTGCCTGGCGCCACCTTTATCCAGCACGGAGTGGACGTTTGCAGGCCAAAGTGCCATCTTCCCCACCTGGCCGGCCCCAGTAGTGCTTCTTGGTTTTTCCTGAAGTAGTAGTGTCACCCATTTTCCAGCCTAGGAAATGGAGGCATGTCCTGTCTTCTTGGTGTTGATGGGACCCAGGCGGCGCTGGCGCTGTGTGAGACCTCTGAGATGTCGTGCGATGCTGGATGTAACTGAGAGGGCCTAGCCTGCGCCTTTCCGCGAGGAGGAAGTGGTCAGGGGGCCAAGAACGCAACCTGGGCCGCCCAGATTAATTAATAATTGAGGGCTGGCCCCCGGCCAGGCCGCGCCGTGAACAAAGACTGGTGGCTAACTGCAGAGGGAGGAGAAGTTTGACTTTGCCTGTGGCTGAAAGGGAAATTCATAACGGCCATGATTTATGGGCCGAATTACTCAGGGTCCTCATTAGTGTGCCCAGGCTCTAAGAGGGCCATTGGTCCCCAAGGGAGGGAGGGAGGAGGCTTGGCGGGCGCCAGCTTTGTGGAGTAGGTACGAGTCACACCCGCAGGCACCACCAGGAGCGGGCTGTGCCAGCCACCTGCTGGAATTAGGTATAGGCTGGCAAGAAAGTGGTGTGGAATCTCAGTTCTAGGGTATTAGCTGTGTGACCTTGGACAGAGGAGGCTTAACTTCTCTGAGCCTCCTTTTCCCTTGTGACTGTATACCTGCCTGCCTCCTGAGATTATTCCGGGTGTTAAGTGAGATGGTGGGTAGTGGGTGGCTACTGGTAGAGAGTGGAGTGACCCAGCAGCGACAGAGGGTACCGCAGTCAGCCTCTGGACCCCTGCATGCCAGGCGCCTGCTTCTTGTTGGGGTGAGGGGGCAGCCCCACTGATCATCAGGGCCCATGTGACTGCAGACAGTTCTGCCTCAAAAGGTGTTTGGGTGCTTGCCTCGGGGGTGCCTAGCCCACTGTTCTCCTTGTCGTTCTGAGAAGAAATCAAGGCTTATGAGGGGATTGTGGAGAAAAAGGTGATGTAATCTACAGAAAAATTAGCCTTGGGAGACAGGATCCAGGCACAGGGACACGGCTGTCCGCGGGTGCCCCTTGGGCCCGAGTCACACTGACAGCCCTGTGCATCCCAGGCCTGTCGCCTCACCTCCTGAGACTCACACTCCTGAACCTAAAGGAGGCCTTTGTACACGGGCTTGGCGAATGTCGGGACCCTCGACAGGTGCAGACAGCATCCCAGCATCATCACCACCGGTGGGATAGAGCCACCCTCTTGCATGGGCCGTCAGCTCTGTGGGAAGCCAGCCTGGCCCCCTGCTGCCTTGGAAACAGGGTGTAGACTTGGAGTCTGTGAGGGGTGGCCTGGCAGGACGGTCAAGTCACCTCCATAGTAGCCTGGCCACAGGCAGCGGACAGGTAGGCAGGTCCCGGGGCAGGGATCCTGGAGCTGCCCGCCAGGCCCGCAGGTCATGCTCCCGCGCTGCTGTGGGGAGCGCTTGAGGCTCATGTTACCACCGCCTTCTCCATGGCAAATACTGGCACTTAACTGTGGACTGATGATCTTTCCAGTCAATATTAGCTTTGTGCATATCATAAAGCACTCCTCATTGTTCCAGAAGCCTACGAAAAGGATTCAGGCAGCCTTTGCTTTAAGAAGACTCGGCACATACTCGCCTGGCTTCGTATATCCTTGTGTTACGAAAGAACATTTGAAAAGAAGGGATTTCATGCAAGATTATTTTCAAATTGAATGCTTGCCACTGGTACTTTAATTTTGGGGTGTTTACCCCACACCACATCTTTAATGTAAGTCAGTGTGCTTACAGTGACTGGCGAAGGTCACACATAATCTCTGATTGGTAAATAACAGCAGGCTGGTGTTAAATAGGCTTTTTTTCCCCTGCTGTTGTTGTTGTTGTTTTGAGACAGGGTCTTGCTTTGTAGTTCTGGCTGGCCCTGAGCTCACTATGTAGCCCAGGCAAGCCTCCAACTCAGCAATCCTCCTGCCTCTGCCTCCCTAGTGCTGCGATGACAGGTATGAGCCAGCACGCCCGGCACTATGGTTTGTGGTAGTGGGAATGGAACATGGGACCTTGTGCTTGTGAAGCAGATGTCAGAATCACTGAGCTAAACCCCCGGCCCTGTTTTTGTTTCTTTTAGACAGGGTCTTGCTGTGTTGTTCAGGCTGGCCTCGAACTTTCGATGACCCTCCTGCCTCAGCCTCCCGAGTTTATAGGTGTGCGCCACCACACCTGCCCTTTTTTTGAGAGCTGTGCGTATACGAAAACCAGGACCCCTAGAGGAGGCCTACACTGGGGTGTCTTGCTCCCTTCAACCTCCTCCAGAGCACAGTTCTCATGGTGTGCTCTCACTTCCCTACGCTCTCCAGGCCCAGTAGCCTCGCAGAAGGGACCTGAAGGCGCTGAGCATACAATGATGGGACGCACACCCTGGGAGCAGGGTGGGGGCGGGGGCTTGGGCCCCAGCCGCGGGACCTCACCCTGAGATGCCTGCCTCTCCTGAGGGCCCAGACAGGTTGGAGGAGGATGAAGTATAGGTGCTTTGGTTTTATGGCTTTATACTGGGTCCAGGTTAGAGTCTGAGGCAGGAAGTTTGCCAATAAAACTCAAATTGCATTTGGGAAATAAAAGAAAAATAAAGGTGCCCCTGAGTCTCCACTCTGGGAACTTTAGCATGGGACCTCGAAGCCCGGCACCTGCCCTTGGCCCTGCCACACGCCCAGTTTGCCCCCATCTGAACCCCTCAAGGGCCGATTTTGTTCACTGTGGCCTCAGATTCACCAGGGCAGTCCCTGTTGGGGTCAGGGTGCGACCTTGGGCACCGAAAGACTGATCCAACCGGAGGCCCAGGGAGGGTGTGCTCCCCGGTCTGGGGTGGCGCCTGTCCCTTCTCCTTGCTGTGTCCAAGGTCTCCTCCAGCCCCTTCTCTCCCACAGTGCTCTGGAGCTCTAATAAAAGCCGGCTTTCCCACCCCAGGTGGTCTCCAAGAGGAAAACAAACAAACATCCTCTCCTGACTTTGTGATAAGACAAAAGGAGGCCTTGGAATGGGAGTAAAGTTCAGAGGGTTTTGTTGCAGAAACTGGTTCCTTCTCAAGACCTGGGCTGATTTCATAAGCTGCTTATCTCTCTCCTGTCTCTCCCTGGCCAGCTGCTTATCCCTGTGTCACTGTACTTTGTGCCCTGCGTTCCCAAGTTTCCCACCTGGGCTGCCTCCTCCCCCTGGGCAATGAGCGGCTTCCCTGCCTTGCGTCCTAGTTAGTCTTTTTCTTTGAGGCCTTAACTTGTTTTTTTTTGTTGTTGTCCTGCTACATAGTTCATGCTGGTGTTGAACTCCCTATGTAGCCCAGGCTGGCCTGGAACTTGCAGGGATTCTCCTGCCTTAACCTTCTGCTTGTAGGAATTATAGGCGTGTGCCACCATTCTCTGCTTTCTTTCAGGCTTTAGTTGTTGGGTTTCCTCCTGTGTTTCTGGAACAAAACAGATCCCCTCTGCACTAGAGGAGGCGCCCGGTGCTGTTGAGCTTGTCTGGCCGAGCACAGAGACCTGGGCCCCGGGAGGCCCAGCAGACAGTCTTGCTGCACAGCTTGTGTCTTTCCACAGGCCGGGCCGGTGGTGCCGGTGGAGGGCAGGGCTGTTGATAAGGGGACCGGGTGTCCCACTGGCCAGTGCACTAGTGCCAGGTGGCCCCTGGGACACGGGCCTGGGAAGAACTGGCTTTGGGTCAGGGCTAAGGCTGTGTGCATCTTTGCAGCATCTGCACAAGATAAGAGGCTGGAAACCTTACCCAGCTTGGCCAGGTGCCACTCTGTGCCACCAGAGATGTGGAGCCGGGCAGGCCAGGCCTGGGGTGCCAAGGGTAAAAGAGAGGGCTTCCACATAGTGTCTCGGGCTCTCCCTGAGAGACTCTATCACACCCCAGCCAGGTACCTCCGAGTGTCACAGGAACCCACAGCTCCTCGTGGCAGCTCAGCTCAGAGGAACACAGGGGAACAGAGGGCACACACGAAGCAACAAGTGGTGCAGGGAGCCGGGGTAGGGGCGGGCACGGGGCTCCCTCGATGCCCTGCTTTGTGGTCCCTCAGCTTGGCGTCTGCCGGAGAGGGGTGTGACTCAGCCTCCCGGGCATGTGACACTCAGGAGGACCAGCAGGTGCCCAGCAAGGGACCCCACAGCCCTGCCTGCTCCCAAGACCAGGGCTCATTCCTGCCATGTGGCTGGAAAAGTCTCATTTTCCAGAGCATATTGGGGGTGGAATATTAGAGTACAGAGAGGAAGCTGAATGTGAAAGCCAGCAGGTGCATGTGTTTATAGGCTATTTCAGGAGCCACATGTAGCAGGCAAGGGATGGCATTTTAAAAGCCCCCTGACCTGGAGGAGGGTGGTCAGTGTCTTATGGGGCCAGGGGCAGAACTGCCACATATGAAGACACCCCACTTTTTCCTCTGGCTCTGCTGGGGCTCGAACCCAGAGCCTTCGACATACTAGGTATGTGCTCTACCTCTGAGGCTCCAACTCCAGAGTGGCCCGGCCCTGAATGGCGGCCCATGGTGGGTGTGATCGCAGCCCACAGGCCCTGGCCATAGGAGTAGAGCCAAGGTCCCCCCCTCAGCCCTGAACGACAGGCGCTCAAGTTCCAGTTTTGTGACTTCCTGGTTGCTAACAGAGCGTCTTAGGATGGGAGCGACCCTGAGGATCAACAGCGTGTTCCTTTTCATTCTCTGCTTGGCCTTCGCTAACGGTTCATTAGATGGTTTACTACTTTATTATTACTGTTTCTCCTCGAATCTCAACTCCATCAGCACGGCTTATCTCTGCCGGTCTTATTACCTGTGTGGACACACTTGTGCACTATCAGGGTGAGTCCATCTATTATAAATTTATGCAGCTAATACATAGATAAGACTGCCTGGTGCAGTAATAGCTGTTAACTTAGAGTGATTCGTTTAGCCAGGCATTGTTTCATGCAGTTGAAATCCTAGTATCCCAATAAAATAATCACTGACTGTACCCCCATATTTTTTTTGTTTTGGTACTATAGACTAAACCCAGGCCTTTGCACTGTGCTACATCCCCAGCCGGCCTCCCCTTTTTACTTCTGAAATTTTGAGACAGAGTCTTATTCATTGTTATACTGCCCAGGCTAAGCTTGAACTTGGAATCCTGCTGCTTTGGCCCCCCAAACTACTAGGGTTATAGATGTGCTCCGCTCTCCCCACCTGCACCCCCATTTTACAATTTAGAAAACTGAGACCCAGAGGATGAAGTCACTTGCTCAGCACTTTGCATCAGTGAGTGGCAGAGCTGGGATTTACAAACCGGCAACCTGCACTCTTAACACAGCCACACAGGAGACGTGGGGTGGTCCCAGCGGCCAGGCTGATTTCCCGCGGGGCCTTGGCAAGCTCTCTGGGCCTCCGCATCTGTGCTGCAGCCACGTGGGAAGGCAGAGACCCCCTGGCCTCCGCGAGCCCTGAGCAGAGTGGTGGCCAGCACGGAACCTGGCCCTGAGACCCGCGGTCAGATCCTGAGGTGGGACAGCTGAGGTGGCCCCGCGAGGCCAGCCACAGCGGTGGCCAGACCGCCCGTGATGCAATGAGCGATTAGGAACTTCCTCTTGGAAGCCGGGTTTCCTCCCGGAGCCAGAGGTGCTGGGGGCAGGGAGCGGGTGGGTGGGAGCGGGGAGGAGACGCCGGTCAGCTGGGCCTGGCCTCTGGCCCGAGTTCACCGGAGGCTGCTGACCATTAGCGCAGCCCCGTGCACATTCCTCCCCTGCCAGGGGGGAAGGGGCCTCTAATTAATGCCCTGCCCCTCCAAGGCTGCGAGGCTGCAGGACCTGAAGCCGTAGACAAAAGGGGTTAAGTGGAAACTTTTTTTTTTCCCTCTAAGTTTGATAACAAAAACTACTTATCTAATGGGCAGACAGGACTTTAAAAGGAGTGTTAGGTTAACCAGATGCAGGGGCAGGTAATTACTCCCAGGCCTGGGAGCCACAGATGAAAGCTGCTGGTTGGACGGGAACTTGAAGCCACAGGCATGACCGGGACAGAAGAAAGGACTTTTCCAGAAGGGCTGGAAGCTCTGAGGAGCTCTGTGCAACCCTGTGCAAAGGGAAGGAGCAAGCCCCGAGCTCCTCTTGGGCTCTGCCTCCAACTTGCTGGGCAGCCTTGGGCAAGTCGCTTAGCCTCTCTGCTCTTCTGAGCACCCAAGTCTTCCTTCTTGGCCCTCCCTGGGAGCTGGGCTGGCAGGGGCCCCTCGTTTCAGTCCCACGGATGCAGGGTCCCTTTGGGGGATAGCCAAGCCCAGTGCCACTTGGCCAGAAAGCAAAGGGCAGTCCAGAAAAACAAACCACAGGGCAGGAGCCACAGCCCATGAGCGCAGGCACTGGGGACGCTCCTGCCCTTTGTTTTCACAGAAAACTGCTGATTCCAAGAAGCAAAAGCTGGGGCTTCAGCTCTCCCTGCTGCCCCCAGACTGCAGGCGGCCCCTCGGTGCCCTGACACCCCCACAAAATTACATGTTGGGCTCTGGGCACCGGGCTGGGCCTGGTGAGGGCAGCGCCCCATGCCTGGGCTGTGTGCAGGGCAGCCTATTGTTGCAGCCACTTCTCCGCCCAGTACGGCATTCACTACCCTCTGGTGGCAGGAATGCGGGCATCGCCGGAGGTACCGCTGTCCCCCGACCACCGCCGCTCTGCGGAGGCCCCTTCGGCAAGACAAGCTGACCCATGTGCAGCCTATGGCCACTTTCTTCCTTTTCCCTTTTTCAGGGTTATCATACCTGCGGCGAAAGGCTTGGCTACATGGTTGGGAACGTGACTCTGGCTTTGGTTTTGTTTTTTTGAGACAGGATCTCGCCATGTATCCCAGGCTGGCCTTGAACTCACAGTGATCTTCCTGCCTCAGCCTCTCGAGTTCCTATTGCTGCAGTCAGAATACCAGACATGCCCTTGCCCCAGAAGTTCCCTTGTGACTCTTTCCAGTCACCCTGCCCCAGGCCTGCTCACTCTACTCATTTCATTTGTCCTTTGTGCTGCTGGGTACGAACCCTTGAACACATGGAACATGTCATTGCAGACTGCTGTGCCTGCCCAGGAGCTGCGTATCAGTGGCGAGAGCATGTTCTCTTCATGGGGCTTCTTCTCAGCAGGATGTGCCAAGATTTATCCATGGTGCAATCTATTTCAATCATTTGTTCCTCTTTATTGCTGAGTAATGTCCATGGATCAGTATGTCTGGGTTTTGTTTTTGTTTTTGTTTTTTGAGACAGGGTCTCGCTTTGTAGTTCAGGCTTGCCCTGAGCTCACTATGTAGCCCAGGCAAGCCTCGAACTCAGCAATCCTGCCTCTGCCTCCCAAATGCTGGGATTACAGGTGTGAGCCACCAGGCCTGGCACTGTGGTAGGTAGTGGTATTAATTGCTGGTGGGTGTGAGTCTCCACGCCCAGCCTTGTATGTGGTTACCAGGGATCGAACTCAGGACCCTGCGCTTGTGAGACACGCGTTGGAACCACTGAGCTAAATCTCCAGCCCCATTGTGTCTGGTTTTTATTTAGCCATTCTTTTTTTCCCCATTACTGGGCTCCCACTTGAGGGTGTTCTACTTAACAAAATTGTAGTTATTTTTTGTTTTTATTTTGAGACTTGGTCTAAATTGCTCTGTCTGTACTGGAACTTGCAGTCCTCCTGCCTCAGCCTCCCAGGTAGCTGGGATTACCAGTGCATGCTACCACATCTGGCTCCATCCTCCAGTCCACTGGCATTTGAGCAGCTCTGCAGATGGGCGTTGTGACTTGAGCTGCTGGGAACATTCACCAAATCACAGATACTTAGAACTGAAAGTTAAAAGTATTGGCTTCATTGTGCAGATGGGAAGACTGATGTTAGAAGGTGTTGACCTGGAAGGTCAGTGTCAAAGGGCAGGACTTCTGGTTCCCTGGACCCTGCACCTCACCTCTTCCCACCAACCCTCAGACCCAGGGGACTGGGTCTGAATCTTCCGCCAACCCTCAGACCCAGGGGACCCAGCGTCTGGCTGGGAAGGAGGACAGGCCACGCAGGGGGCAGTGAACAGGGCGGGAGATTCAGTCAGCACGTGGTCAGCTTTGATGTCAGGCAGCTGGGTCTGACTTCCGGGAATTTGTTCGTAATAAAAGAACTGCTTCCTCACTAAGCTGGTGATGGTCAGAGATGATGGGACTGAAGACTAGAGCCCAGGGAGGGAGAGAGCTTCCTGCACGAGGCTGTCCCTTTGCTCCTGGAGTTGGGGTGGGGACACTGCTCTGCTCTGGTGGCAGCTGGTGGGGATACAGCATGTGACATCCCAGGAACCGTGTGGACGCAGGTGTGGGGACAGTGACCTGCCCCTTCCCTGAGTACCTGTGTCACCATGGTGCCGGGGGGGGGGCAATCTGTGTGTGTGTGTGTGTGTGTGTGTGTGTGTGTGCCCATGCACACACACATCTCACAGTGGGTGAAGGACTTGATGTGGGAACCAGTGACCCAAATGCTCCATCTCACTGATCTACCAGAATCTCCAGAAAGTCCCCAGAGAACTTGGCTGAGTGAAGATCTTGGCGACATGTCTGTCCCTCTTACTGAGGGGGCTGAGGCCCAGGCACGGTCAGCAGTCTGTCCAGAGCTGCACTTGCAGTCAGTGGTGGCCTTCCTCTGTCTCACTTCTGGAGCCTTATGTTCTAGTCTCTGCTCTGTCCCCCTCTGGCTTATGTCCCCAGGGAGATTACGCTGTAGTCCCCAGGTGCCACCTCTCAGGCCCAGGGTCCCGGGACTCCCATTAGTGCAGTGTTCTATGGTTCATGGGGAGAAAAATGAAAACAAGGCAGAGAATACTGGGAGATGAAGCTGGCTCCCTCCAGCACCCCCGTTACAAAGGGTGCTGGTTTGTGGACGCCCTCAGGTCTGGGTCCCCCAGAGGTTAGGAGGAAGGGGGGAGGGGGAGGGGAGGGGAGGGGAGAGGGAGGAGACTGGATGATGTCGCAGGCTCCTCTCAGGTTCCACAAAGACCTGCAACAGTGCCCACCAGCCCTCCAACTGCCCGCAGGCCTGAGGCCAAGCCGCTGATGGGTGGGGTTCGTGGAGTGGGTACCATCGGGGCACTTGAGGGAGATTTGACTCCTCCCAGCACATGCAGAGCAGCCTGGGGACACGGAGAGGGTAGGGACCCCGCCTCCCCACTGGGACAGTGCAGACCAGCCGGGTCCCCACCAGCAGCACGGACCCTTGCTTAGGCCAAGGGAGGGGCTGCATGGAAAGTTACCCTGGGGGGGGGGGTTCGAGGGGGCTTCCCTGGGATGCAGTCTGCTGCCTGGAACTTGGGAGACTTGGCCAGGGGCCCTGGCTGGTGGGGTCACCAGGCTGTTCCCCCAGAGGGTCTGCAGGGGGCTGCCGCATGTTTACAGTCCCAGCACTCAGGAGGCAGAGGCAGGAAGATCGCCATGAGTTCCACACCAGCCTGTGCTACATGGAGGTGGAGGGTGAGGGATATTTGGACCGGCAGGGCCTTGGGAAGCCCGGCTGGGAGCAGCCGAGAATGCGCCCATCCCCTGCTCCTGGGTCCCTGCCTACCGTGACCCTCACAAAGCCCTGCTGCAGATAGACACAGCAGTGACCCCTCTCTCAGGACGTGAAGAGAACCCCCAGAAGAGGACAGCAAGTGGCAGCTAGACCACAGAAGCAGTCCTGGCTACAGCTGGGGAAAGTGAGGTCAGACAGGAGGGGCTTGCCGAGTGCATAGCCCTAGGGAGGGTTGTGCCCTGGGCCTCAGTTTCCTCTCTGGTGAAATGCGTGAAAAAAGTGCCTGCCTCATCAAAGGTGCTCAGAGATGCCTGTCACCATCCTGTCCCTCTGGGCACCTCTTGCTGCCTTGCATGCCAGGCTGGTGTGGCGCTGGCCTGTGCCTTGGGGTGTGGGGTGCTAGAGCCTGGGATGTGGCGAGTCCTGCCGCCCATCGGGTGGGCCAGGCCCCGTCCCCCATCCCAGTCACCTCTTGTGGCTCATGCTGTCTCACCCCCCCCAGCCCCCAGCTGACAGGTGTCTGGGCTGTCCAGGGCAGAGACTGTGGCCAGAACCCCATGGCCCTGGTGGAGGCTGAGGCTCAGGTGGGGACCTGTGGTCCTCCTGGGAAGGTGGCTAAGGTGGAGTGGGGCGGCGTGTATGTGGGGAGACTGAGACTGGGCCGGGACTTGGGCAGCCTTACTTTAGCAAATGGGGTCTCACTAGGTAGCCCGGGCAGGTCTCCTGGGAGCAATCCTCCTGCCTCGGCCTCCCAAGTGCTAGGACTACTGGTATGAGGCATGGGCAGCAGGGACCCCTACACCCCTGTGCTGTGCTGGAGTCGCCCCAGTTGGTGCTGTCTGCCCTAATTGACATCCCCTGCTCTCCACATGTGTCGGGGGCCTCACCATCGGTTGGGGCTGGGGGCGCCCTGTGGGTTTATGTGGGTGTGAAGCTCCCATCAGAGGCAGGCGGGTGTGAATCTCGGCTGCCTCTGCACCTGGTGCCCGGGAGGTTGCCTGGCCCGCCTTGCCCTGCGCCTGTGTGCAGGAGGCCAGGATTGCCCCACTGTGTGCTGTTCCGCGGGTCCAGCCCGGTAACCGAGCCCTGTGCTTGCCCACAGACGCCAGCATGTCTCCGGACGCCACCAAGCTGAGCCACTGGTGCAGCGTGGCGTACTGGGAGCACCGGACGCGCGTGGGCCGCCTCTACGCGGTGTCCGAGCAGGCCGTGAGCATCTTCTACGACCTACCTCAGGGCAGCGGCTTCTGCCTGGGCCAGCTCCATCTGGAGCCGCGCAGCGAGTCCGTGCGCCGCACGCGCAGCAAGATCGGCTTCGGCATCGTGCTCAGCAAGGAGCCCGACGGCGTGTGGGCCTACAACCGCGGCGAGCACCCCATCTTCGTCAACTCGCCCACGCTGGACGCGCCTGCGGGGGGCGGCCTGGGCGGCGGGGGCCGCGCCCTGGTGGTGCGCAAAGTGCCGCCCGGCTACTCCATCAAGGCCTTCGACTTCGCGCGCTCCGACCTACTCCAGCACGCGTCCGAGCCCGAGGCCCCCGACGGCCCCTACGACCCCAACAGCGTGCGCATCAGCTTCGCCAAGGGCTGGGGCCCCTGCTACTCGCGGCAGTTTATCACCTCCTGCCCCTGCTGGCTGGAGATCCTGCTTAACCACCACAGATAGCGCCCAGGGGCCCCGGACGCACCCCGATATCATCTACCTAGATTTAATATAAAGTTTTATATATTATATGGAAATATATATTATACTTGTAATTATGGAGTCATTTTTACAATGTAATTATTTATGTATGGTGCAATGTGTGTATATGGATGAAACCAGAAAGACGCACTTTGGCTTGTAATTCTTTCAATACAGATATATTTTCTTTCTTTTCCTCTTTCCTCTTCTTTTTTTTGTTTTTTTGTTTTTCGTCTTTTGGTTTTTTGTTTGTTTGTTTCTGTTTTTAAGAAAATGATACAGCAGAACTAGGTGGAAAAGCCTGGGTTTGGTGTATGGTTTTTGAACTATTAATGCCCAGACAGAAAGCTAATACCAGTCACTCGTTGATAATAAAATATTCGCATTATAGTTGTTTTATTTTATTTAACTCTTCTTTTTACAAAGAGGGACCTTCAGGGCTCCTGTGGGTTCTCGGGCCCATTGGACACCCTGAAACTTGCCTTTTGTGGTTACTGGGTGAAGAGCAGAGGGAACTGACGGGCATGGTGCTGCAGAGCTGTACCCCGTGTGGTAGGGCTTGAGCAATCCTCCTGCCTCGGCCTCCTGAGAAGTTGGGGTCACAGATGTGCACCACCATCCCGGCCCTTCTGTGGGGTGCCACTGACCGGCAACAGCACAGCCTCCCGGGACTGCTCCACCAGCGCTGTTCCCAGTGTTACTCGCCAACAGACTGTCCCCCATTCTGCTCTTGGTGTCCCCTTCCAAGGCCCTGGCAGATGCCACCCGGCAGGCGCTGTGTCCCCCGTGTGGCATCGGGCACCAGGAAGCAGGGACCAGCATTCGGATGTACGTGCTCTGGACTGGGCTGTCGAAGCGAGGACCCCCTGTGCTGGTCATGGGGTGACTTGTAAGAGGCCCCAGGATGAATCCGTAGGAGGGGGATGAAATGGTCCCTGCTCAGAGGCAGCCACCATGTGGGTGAAGCTGTTACCAATGTGCAGGCTGGACAGGAGGGGCGGGGACCTCCACGCTCCTCTGCAGGCTGTGGAGAAGGCAGGTCTGTTTGTAAGTGGACTAGAGAGGTGGTCAGTGCCTGTGGTGGGGATTGAACCTACAGTCTTGGCACTGAGCTACACCTTCAGCCCTTTTTAAAATTGTTTTTAAATTCTGAGACACGGTCTTGCTCAGTCACCAAGTTGCCCAGGCTGGAGGGTTGGAACTTGAGAGCCTCCTGCCTCAGCCTCCCAGAGTCCTGAGATGACAGGTATGTGCCATCACGCCTAGCTGAGCGTTCTTCAAGGTTGGACCTCAAGGGCTAGAGAGGCCTACAGAAGGAAGGCCAGGATGGGGGGCCCCGGGTGCCTAGAAATGGGCATGAGTGCCACAGGCTTGGGTTTCTTGGCAATGGAGCCGGGTGGCCTGTGGACCACGCATGGCCTTTTCCTTGGTGGTCTGCAGTTCTGTTCCCTGTCCTGGGTCACAGGAGCTGCCACCCCCAAGCAGTGCTGGGTTGGATGGTAGCCCTGTGGTTTCCCGGCTACCCAGGGCCCAGGGTGACTCAGGCTCGGTGGAGACACTTTCTAAACAAGATCCTGTCCCTTGGGAGGGTGGTGAGCAAGGTCCCTGCAGGCTCTGGGACTTCTTGTCCCCAGACCTGAGCTCAAGCACCACAGTACCCCAGGGGGACCCTGCAGGGCTTTGGCAAAGGGTTCATCTCTCCGTTGTCCTCCCCGTGTCACCCCCTTCTCTAACCTCTGCCCACTTTCTTTCTGGGAGTGTCAGTGGGGGGACAGACAGACTTAGAGAAAGGAATCCTGGGAGATTTTGTGTTCCTAGCTCATGATGAAACCTGAGGCCCAGAGAGGGAGTGTGAGCGGCCGAGGTCACACAGCACGTTCATGGGATACTCATCTCTAGGGACTTCCTGGGGCTCTACACCCCTCCCACCCTGCACTGTCCCAGGAAACACAGTCCAGGGGGCTCCTGCTCCTTTGTTCTAGTCGGGACCAGCTGTGCGACCTTGAGTACGTTACTTGCCATCTCTGTTCCCTCCCTGGAGAGAGAAGCCTCAGTCGAGCTCTCCACGTGCTGGTGACACGGCGCTGAGTTGCTGCCTGTGGACTGTTAAGTAAGGCCTCAAATCCAGAGTGAGAAACTTACTGGCGGCTTTGTGTGAACCCATTTCCACAGCTGGTAAGTAGAGCTGGTGACCCCGTGACGTCGCCTCCCAGAACCCCAGGACCCTTCACAGGTGGCTTCTGCCCCTCTCCTCCAACTCTTTCTCCACCAGCGCACCCGTCCCCTCCGCGCGGGGTGACCCTTGCGCCCTCCCCCCAGGGCCCCACGGCCCCGCCCCGCCTCTCTGCCTGTCCTCTGTGACGCCCTCACCCCTGCATCCCACCCCAGCCCCGACCTCGCCTGTGACCCTTCCCGTCAGAGCAGCAGAGGGGGCTCCCGGATGTTTGCGGAACGAGAGGACTGCAGGGGGCGGGTTGTGGGTGTTGTGTAAACTCCAGGACCCATTGGGCATGGGGGCGTTTGTTAGTGTCCTGTGTCTCCATGGCAACTCCCAGCTGGCGTCTCCCTTGGGCCCTGGGAACTCTCAGGCTCCAGCCTGAGACTCCGGGGATCCTGCAGGGCAGGGACGGCCCTGGGATGACTTCCGCAGACCCGGGGAAGGCTGGGCGCATAGGCTCCGTCAGCTGTCACGAAACTGGAGCCCAGAGTGCAGGGTGCTCACCAGCATCACACAGCAAAGTAGTGGCATGAAGAGTGACGGCACGGTGCCTCTTCAGAGCCAGCCCTGAGCGCAGCCCCGAACCCTAAAGCCAGGTGAGGAGGAGACAGGCAAGGAAGGTGAGAGAGCAGGGCGTGAGTCTGCATTCTGGTCAAATATGTCTAGTGTAAAATTTTACCATTGTAACTTTCTAATAAAACATAGTGGTTCACTTAGATGGTTTTAAGCAAGATGTGGTGCCACACATCAGTAATCCCAGCACTTGAGAGGTCGAGGCAGGTGGATCCTAATGGGATCCCAATGAGTTTGAGGCCAGCTTGGGCTCCATAGTGAGTTCAAGGCCAGTCTGAACTACATAGTGAGACCTTGTCTCAAAGAACAAAAAACCAGGGGCCGGAGATTTAGCTCAGTGGTTCCAGCGCCTGCCTCGCAAGCACAAGGTCCTGTGTTCGATCCTGGTAACCACATACAATGCTGGGCATGGTAACTCTCACCCACCAGCCATCAATACCACATACCACAGTGCTGGGCATGGTGGTTCACGCCTGTCATTCCAGCACTCGGGAGGCAGAGGCAGGAGGATTGCTGAGTTTGAAGCTTGCCTGGGCTACATAATGAGCTCAGGGCCAGCCTGAACTACAAAGAGAGACCCTGTCTCAAAACAAAAAAAAAAACCCAAAAACAGATAGATAGGTAGATAGATAGTTAGATAGATAGATAGATAGATAGATAGATAGATAGATAGATAGATAGATAGATAGATGATAGATAGAATTGCGGCTTATGTCTAGATGTCCCCTCAAAACCTCATGTGTTCATAGGTGTCGCTTTGGGCAGTGACTGTATCAGTGGTATATGATGCCCTTAGGGATGGATGGCACCAACCAATAGGAGTTCAGCCTGCATGGGATAAAAAGGGAAAGGATGAAGTCCTGATGCTCCTGCCAACCCTACCAAGGACTGTTTCTTCTCCACCAGGTCCCTCCATCATGCTGCCCTACCTTGGAGCCAGCCAAGTGCGGCCTGAAACCTCTGCAAATTGCGAGCTAAAGTAACCCTTTCTTCTCAGCTGACAGGTGTCGGGAATTAAGTCCCAGCAATGAGAAAGTAACTAAGAGAGACAGATGATTTTTTTTTTTTTTTGAGACAGGGTCTCGCTTTGTAGTTCAGGCTGGCCCTGAGCTCACTATGTAGCCCAGGCAAGCTTCAAACTCAGCAATCCTACTGCCTCTGCCTCCCAAACACTTCTTTTTGAATTGTGTTAGAAACCTGTTCAAAATTTCTTTCTTCTCACTGGACCTTTGCCTCCTTCTTACATTTCTTTTTTAGCTTTCTCTATTTTATCTGCTTTATTAGCAATCATGATTTTTACTGTAGTTTCATGGAATGGTTTTTTGTTGTTATTTTGGTTCATTTTTTGGTTTTTTGTTTGTTTATTTTTTTTTGCTTTTTGGAGACAGGGTCTCGCTTTGTAGTTCAGGCTGGCCCTGAGCTCACTATGGTGCCCAGGCAAGCCGCCGCGAACTCAGCAATCCTCCTGTCTCTGCCTCCCGAGTGCTGAGATTACAGGCGTGAGCCACCACGCCCAGCATTATATGTGGTAACTGGGGATCGAACTCAGGTCCTTGCGCTTGCGAGGCAGGCGCC
>PVIC010030200.1:0-22032 GCA_004025085.1 Thryonomys swinderianus
CTATGACTGTAACAGTTGCTAAACTATAGTTATTGACCTTACTTATAATGTCAGGTAAAATTTTTAATACAAACACATTTAGGTTTTGTTCTTTTTAGTGCAAACTAAATAATTTGTGGGAGTATTTTATCAAAGTGTCTGTTAGCAATGGGATTGCAGCTGGGTTTCAGAAATGTGCATTATTGTGTAAACATACTACAAAATTATTTATGAAGATATAGCCACTGGCAAGATGCATACAAAATTCTAACAAGTGTCTTGTAGAAAAAAATCATTTCCAATAGAATTTAAATAAAAACATAAACATTTGTCAGCAAGTCCATCTGGTGCTATTGTCTGATGGCAGTGACTGTGACTAAATTATGAACAGGGACATACATATCATCAAGCAAGTGCCACAGACCCCACATGACATACACATCAACCCCAGACATATCCTTCTCTGGTCTGTTAAAATATTGTACCTCTCTTTAAAAATGTAATTGCTACCAGCAATGAATCTTTGCTGAAAATCAAAGAAAGGCTTAAAAAGTAATTCATATTTTAAAAAACTGATTAGAAGAAACTTCGAGTTGACTTGGTGAAGATTGAGTTTCATGAGATGAGAAAACAAGACAAGGAAAATCAGATCAATAACTGTGTGACACCATTTACATGACAAATTCGATCAACAAACACGTCACTGGATTGAATGACTGTTCTTTGTATTGTTTAATTTTTATTAACATTTGTCTTTACTAATTTGTTCATATGTTTGGTACAGATGTATTAATTTTATTAATCTTTCTAAATTACTAATTCCATCAATTGTTTTCAATTGTATTATTTACAATGATTTTCACTACTTCTTCTGTTTACTTCAGACGTAATTTATTTTTCTTTGTTTCTTCTGGTGAAAGCTTACACTATTGATTTCAGATATTTATTCTTTCCAAGATATGTATATAGTAGTACAGATATTCTCAGTTTCAATGGCTTTCAAGGGAAGCTCTGCAAGACTGTGCCTTTCCAGCCCTCTGAGACCTGACCCCTCACAGCTGTCCTTCAAGGCTGGACGGGGGCAACTACGCAAATACCCTCTCGTGCTGAGGGAGGACAAGTGAGCGACTTGATCCCGACCAACTTCCAAGTGACACGTTGGCAGGTTCACTGTTTTTTTTTTCTTCCTTTAAACATGTAATTGAAAAGGAAGATAGAAATATTTTAATATTCAATAATATAGGCACAGAATATATATATACATATATATTTATGCAGATGTGGCAACATGATATTCATACAAACTAGATACACATATATGGACCTACACATGTATGTGTAGCTTGATATATACATGTATATACTGTATGAATGTATATGTATATATATATATATATATGTCCAGTATATGTATGGGTTATACATATACTTTACACACATTACTTTGTTCAATCATTAGAAATAAAATATTTATGTTCAATTAAAAATAAGTCACTACACATTATTACACTATATATGTACATATATATGTCACACACATATATATATATATGTACATATAATATATAAAATGGCTAGATATTTGCTTGTTGATTTTAGTATAAAAAAGGTCCAAAGTTAATCAGCTCTTTCCCTATTACCACAGTCTGTGAAAATCATTACAGTTGGCTGCAGGGGAAAGAAGGATAATTTGTCCATCCAAGAAAATAGATTAAACTTTGCAAAACAAAAATCTTTGCATTGCTATCTAATGCTATGCAGAGACCAATCTTAAACTGTACAGAAATATTTCAGTTTCAAACAAGAAATGAGCAAAGTAACACATTCATAAATAAAATTACTAACTTCCTTGATATTTCAAAACTCAGAACACTTGTCATTACATTAAATGTATGGTCTTATTATTCTCCATATGCCTTTCTTTCATCCTAACATTTATGCTAGCCCCTCCATACTTTACCTCAAAAGATATTTACCAAACAGATACTTTGTAAAATTTTTAGACAAGCTCAAATGCCTGAAGCCCTGAAATCCATTTGGTAGCTATATAATGGGACGTTTTAATTTCTAACCTGAAGCAGCTCATCCAAAGATTTAAAATGCCATGGGGATTAATCTCTTGTTGAAATGTGCTTTTCAGACAGACCCATTTAAGAATATTCTTGATTAATAGATGTAGGAATTTTTTCTTCTGCCGATCATGATAAAGCATGAGGCTATTTTGCTTTTGACCCAGTGCTATTACATTATCAGCATTCATGGAATCCTAGCCTTGCTCTACTTAGAAGTTTCATTCTCTACTGATATACAACATCAACTGAAGGTCTTCAATGCATATTTTTCTAATTCCTCTTGCTCTCTCATGAAACAACATGCAAATAACCACATTTACATATTCAAGGAAGTTTGAAGATAAGGGGTTTAGCTAAAACCTATAAACAGGAGTTTTCTAACTGTACATCAATACTAGTACATGAATACCCTCAATCACCATGTCTAATTCTTAATATGCATTTTTAGACTTTATTTGCTGATATTTTGTTGAGGAGTTGTACATCTATGCTAGTGGAAGATATCAGTTTATGTGGGGTTTTATTTTGTTTTGTTTTCTTTTGTTTTACTACCTTTGGTCTTGAAATATGAGCTATGCTGACCTCATCAGGTGAGTTTGGATGTAGTTCCTCTACTTTTAATCTTGCAAAAATCAATAATTGAAAATATTTGTTCATTCAGTCCTTTAAACCATCATGTTCATTATCCTGGCTTACTGCTTTGTATTTTGAAAGATTATTGACTCAACTGATTTATTAATTATAGGCCTATTCTGATTATGTATTTCTTCTTTTTTTGAGCTGTTATTGTGTTAACTTTGTTCTTTGAGATGCATTATCATATCTTATATGAATACACTTGTTTATAATATCTACCTTATATTTTTCATGGGACTTGTAATTATAGTTCTGCCTTTTCTGACATTAGTGATTTTGCCTTTTCTAGTTTCATCATATGTTTGCTACAGATGTTTTACTTTTATTAAGCTTTCTAATTTTATTATTTTTCTCTATTATTTTACATTTTATTATCTGCAATGATTTTCACTACTTCAGTTTACTTTGGACTTAATTTATTTTTCTTTGTTGTTTTTCTGGTGAAAGCTTCCATTACTGATTTCAGATGTTAACTTTTTTTTTTCTTTTCTTGAGACAGGGTCTTGCTTTGTAGTTCAGGCTAGCCCTGAGCTCACTATGTAGCCCAGGCAAACCTTGAACTCAGCAATCCTGTCTCTCCCTCCTGAGTGCTGGGATTACAGGCGTGAGCCAACATGCCCAGCACTGTAGTATGTGTTATTGATGGCTGGTGGGCGTGAGTCCCCACGCCCAGCATTCTATGTGGTTACTGGGGATCGAACTCAGGACCTAGCTTTTGAGAAGCAGGCACTGGAACCACTGAGCTAAATCTCCGGCCCCAGATATTAACTTTTTCTAACATGTGTACTTAATGCTACAGATATTTTATTCTGATTAATGTTTTCAATTTTATTTCTTTGCTTTTATTCATAAATTTTCTTTAAATTTAATATTCTCATTATGTACTACAAACATGTAAAAATAAAAGTTTTTAAAAAGCAAAAAAATAAATTTAATGACCTCATAATTGTCTAGCTTCCTAAATTGGAAGTTCATATAACTGATTTTTATTTTCATTGCTTGTATTTATTAAATAGTATAAATTTCCTTCTAACCTCTACTTTTCCTACATCTCAAAATTTATTTTAAATTGAGTTTATTGGTACATTTTAAGTATATTTTATTTTCACATTCATCAAGAATTTGTACCTGTACATGCTATATCTTGATTGTTCTTTATCCCATTCCCTTCCTCTTCTTCCTACCTTTCCACCCCATATACATAAGCTTTGTTTCCATTTTTTCTTCATACTTTCAAATATTTTTTCCCTCTTACCCCTCCCATGAGTTCCTATTCCCCTTTGAACATTTCTTCCTATTTCACAATGCCTATTATATATTTTGGACCTAGTCTACATTTTCAGTTTCTCACACAAGAGAAATGATATGGTATTTAAACATGTGTGTTCTATTTATTTCACTTATGAGTATGGCCTCAATGTGCATCTGTTTGGCTATGTGTCTCTCATTTGTCATTCTTTATGGCTGAATAATATTCCATTTGGGAAATAAAACCACAAGTTCTTTATCCAGTTACCTGTCGATGGGTATTTGAGCTGTTTCCAAGATTTCACTATTATAAACTGTGCTGCTAAAAAACAAGGCTGTGCATATGTCCTTGCAGTAGGATGGTTTTAATTATTTCATCTCACAAATCTGATGAGTTGTGTTTTTATTTTTCTTAGCTACATTGTTTTATTTCAATCAAGGTGCCTTCTTTGATTCATTTATCTTTGTTATTTACAACTTCTGTTTCACTTCTAAGTATTTTATGATTTGCATCTATACTTCTATTGTTAACTTCCAGTTTAATTCTATTATGTTCCAAGAATCCATATTGTATGATTTATTTTAAATTTCTTTTTTTAAGAGTTAAATTTCTCAGGATTTCTGAGAAATTTTCTCTGGATTTTTCTGGCCCAAAATACTGAATGTTCATGTGAATTTAAGAAGCATGTATGTTTTGTAACTGAGAATTGTATTTACTGCACTACCAGATAATGACATTGATATTAGCATATTAGATAGAAACATTGGGTCGGTAGCCTGTTTAGTTCAGCTATACCATTACTGATTTTCTGGCAGCAGAATTTATCAATTACTTATAAAAGTGTGTTTCTATCTCCAAATACAGTAGTAGATTTAGGTATTCCTTCTTACAGTTCTGTCAATGTTTGCCTCTTGTGCTTTGACACCATTTTCATAGGAACATGTGTAGAAAGTATTATTATCCTGTCATCTTTAGTAAACGATCCTTCTCCCATTGTGCAGAGCCTCTCTTCATCCTTGAAAATCTTCCTTGCTCTGAAGTCAGATTTACTTAAAATTAACTGAACTAATCCACCTTTCTTTTGCTTAATGTTTAACTTGGAGAATGTTTTTCCATCCCTTTATTTTTTATCTATCTTTGTCTTTGAATTAAGTCGATTCCTGTTAACATATCATTGAGTTCTATGTATCTATCCAGTCTGACACTCTGTAGTTTTATTTGGTATATTTAGATCATTCAAAATAAATACTAATATTATTACCTACTTCTTTATTACTACTTTCTATTTGTTCTCTTTATTTTATTTTTTTAAATTGTGTCCACCCCTTCTTTCTGGCTTCATTGGTTTTCAGCAAACTTTTAAAATTAATCCATTTTTTCCTCTTGTCATATTTTGTTTTGTTTTGTTTTCTGTTCTTATCTCAGAATTCCTAGCACATAGTTGCATTTACTTTAAGTTCTAGAACTAAATAGCTGCATATGTAAATCTATTATTGTGTGAATTGTTTGCATTTAGAATGGGTCTTTCTTTTTAAAAATGCAGATTTTGGGTTGCTGGACTAACTGAATTAGGGAAAAAAGTCTGCAATAAATATTGTATTCATGTGAAGAATTAACTTCCTAATATGTAGGCTAATTTAAAAATATTTTACTCTAATTTTAGGAATTGTAAAATATCTTCTGATACTCTTGAATTTTTCCCCTTTGTCTTAGAATTTCCCTAAGTAATCCTTTTTGAATAGCATAGAAAGCTTGCATTTCCTTAAGCTATAGTCTCAACTCAAGAAATCATAAAACATGGATTCAAGAATAATGAGAATAATAGTCTTGAATGTAAAGTTGGGAAAATCTGGAAGAAAAAATAGTTATCCTTGAATCCTCCAGAAATAGTAGATTACATGTCAATATTTGCTGCCTGTTAAGAATCAGAAGAAATATATTGCTCAGACACTATTATTTCCACTGTTGATACAGGTTCCTGTAAAATACAGATTTGTAACATCAGCTGGGAATCACATAAGATTGCTGTGTCTCATTGCTTCTTGGACTTTTGGCTAAGATCAAGTGAAGATTGCTGTGTCTCACGTGTTCACCAGCTTCTTTAAAAGTCAGGGCTCTGCCGGGATTGGTGGCTCAAGCCTGTAATCCCAGCACTCAGGAGGCAGAGTCAGGAGAATTGCTGTGTTCGAGGCTTGCCTGAGCTACAGAGTGAGCTCAGGGCCAGACTGAAACTATAAAAAATAATATAAAAGGTCAAGGGATCAATGGTGTCCCACAATGATCAGCCTTGTCCAGTTACACTGTCCCGGGGACACTTCTCTGAAACTCTTAATAACTCAGAGCTGTCTAGGGCAATTCAAATTACAACCCAACCCGCTGCTTCTCAAGAAACACAAATATCTGTGTTGTAATGATCTCATTTAAAATTTTCCAATCTATGCGGACAAAAGTGATGTCAGTTAGGGCCAGAGATTTAGCTCAGTGGTTCAGTGCCTGCCTCGCAAGCGCAAGGTCCTGAGTTGGATCCCTGGTAACCACATACAGTGCTGGGCCTGGTGACTCACGCCCACCGTCAATCAATACCACATACCACAGTGCCAGGCATGGTGGCTCACACCTCTAATCCCAGCACTCGGGAGGCAGAGATAGGAAGATTGCTGAGTTCAAGGCTTGCCTGGGCTACATAGTGAGCTCCGGGCCAGCCTGAACTACAAAGTGAAACCCTGTCTCAAAAAAAAAGAGAAAAAGAAAAAGAAAAAAAAAAAGTGTTGTCAGTTCATTGTAAACTCAGTTTATTTAGTTTATTTTACTTGAAACAGCAGCCTTCTACAGAAGTCCTTTCAGAGATATCTCACTCTATCCTCACCATTCCTCCAACAATAGCAGCAAATACATTAATCACAAGTACAAACACATGATGTTACCAAGTCAATAAAGACTTCCTCTAAATCAGTAAGGCATATACCTCTCACAGAGGCAAAGAATCTCCAGATATGCTATAAAGTGGATTTTGATTCAACTAGCTATGAAGGTAATTTATATTAGTACTATTTATCCATTAAAATTGAAAATATTAGCTTTTTAATTGGTTTCTATTATCACATCACACACACACACACACACACATATATACACAATGTGTGTTATTTTAAACATTCTCTAAATACTTTAGATCACATAATTTTTTAGTCATATCTATTTTGTAACTAATCTAGTTATAAGCTTTTTTCTTTTAAACACCAATCATTGGCCATGTTTTATCAGTAAATCTAGTGTCATATATAATTTGCAATACAAGGAAAAAGAAGATGTGTAGAATGTTTTTTTTTTTTTTGAGACAGGGTCTTGCTATGCAGTTCAGACTGGCCCTGAGCACACTATGTAGCCCAGGCAAGCCTCGAACTCAGCAATCCTCCTGCCTCTGCCTCCTGAGTGCTGGGATCACAGGTGTGAGCCACCACGTCCAGCACTGTTGTATGTGGTCACTGGAGATTGAACTCAGGACCTTATATTTTCAAGTCCTTTCAAGACAGATGCTGGAACCACTGAGCTAATTCCCCGATCCAAAATATGTAGAATTTAACAATGAACTTTAATAGAACAGGAGTCTATACCTCTCAACATAAAGGGGAGAAACAAGAAGTAAAGAAGTTTTCATATCTATTCAATTAAAGAATTTTGACAGTTATATTCAAACGTTCCATTATATAGATTTTTAAAATAAATATTTCCCTTCTAGACAACACAGGGTGGCTTATCTATTCTCATGAATTTCCCCCTAATCATTCATTCTTTGTAGATTTTTTTCCCTTATTACTTTGGCAATTTTCAGTGCTTAACACCAGGTCTACAAGGTTGTTAATAACACTAGCAACTTTTATCTTGGTTTATGTCTGAGAGGAAAGCTAAGGAGTTTTTGTTGTGTTTTGTTTTGTTTGTGTGTTGTGTTTGCTTGTGGATGTTGCTGTAGTTGCTTCCTGAAGGTCGTGACACAGTAGGTCTGGGGTAGTGTTGTGGTCCGGGCCTAGAAATCCCCGCAATACCTTGGGCATCCTGAGGGGGGCTGAATCTGGAATGAGTGATGGATGCCTGGTGGAGAGAGGCTCTCTTTCACTAGGATTAAGGACCTGAACGCTGCCTGCCCTACGTAGTCTGAATAAAATAAAAGGGACAGAGAGACACTGTTGAGGTCTCCCGTTGCATTTGCTACCTTCTGCCCACCGTGCACTGCTGCCCCTCTGCTATGGAGCCAGCGGATTATGAATTGAAACCCGTACAAACAGTGAGCTCTTCAACACTGGGTGCTGTCTAGTTTGTCTCTGCAAACAACAAAAGAAACTAAGACAAGTAGCATCCAAATATTGACATATGTCTAAAATTTCCATGGGTAGTGCTCAAGTCTGCCGCCTCTACTACTAATGTCTATTGGTTTCCAGAAAATCAAGGAGAAACATGAAAGCACAGAAAGTTTTATAACTTACACAGTTTATGTGCATTCTTCAGTATGAAAAAAAAAAACACAGACACTTCATGACCTGTTTTGAACTAGTGAGGGGAAGTGCTTTATAACAATTTCTCCAATGCTCAATTTCTATTTTATTACTGTTTTTCTGGTATAGATATATTTACATCCTCATTCTTCAGTTTAAAAAAAAAGATCACAATACTTGATTTTTTTTTAAAACGCCATTTAATCAAACTGTCCTTGCAGGGCAAAGGAGAAAACAAACGAGGCAATCTATCACTAGAAGGGCAATGTCTTCAGAGATAAGCCAACTCCCAGGAGAAGGAAGAAATCTGAGCACTTTCTCATCTATCTGTCTGTAGCTGTTTTAACTATTAATTATAGTTCTCTTTGGGGTTTTGTGATATTGCCATATGTGATTTCCAGCTGTGCTGTAAGACAAATGGCTTATTAGAAACAGTTATACACATCATTGGTGATTATGTATAGTCTTTCTCTTACTTTTGATTGATAACAGGTATGTATGCATAGGTTTATAATACTCTATTTATTTACTGATACGATCTCTCTGTCTGTCTATATTTTAAGATATACATGTCTTACAAGTTTTAGGCAGTGATCCTTTCATCATGTCTTTTATGAAGCAGACATTTCTAATTTTAATAACATTCAAGTTATCAATTTTTTTCTTAGATTATGCTCTTGCTGATACATTCAAAACTCATCAAACACAAAGACACCCATATCTTCTGCTATGTTATCCACTAGAAGTTTTAGAGTTGTGCATTTTACACTTAGTTCTATGTACCATATTTTAATTTTTGTAACAGATATAAAGTCTGACTCTAGATACACTTTTGTTGAATCATCACCATGGTTTGAAATAATTTCTCTGTTAAAATGTCTTGATTCTTTATAAAAGGTGAATTGCTGCATGGTCGTGGAGTTCAGGCATTCCAAGTAGAGGAGGAAAAAATGTCACAATGAAAGTAGAAAATGTTAAGACAAAAGGAATGAGTGACACCAATGAATTTAAGACACCCTTTAGAAGCTGGAAGATGGAAGGTCCCTTCAACCTGCGGTGCTTTATGAACCCCACAAGGTCAACTTCCATCTTAGAACTTCTGGATCTGAAAGATAATAAATTTCTGTTGTTTGAAATCACTAAGTTTGGGCAATTTGTTACAGCAGCCACAGGAAACTAATATATTCCTTATATAAATACATTTCTATGTGAACTGTCAAGGAAATCTAATGCTAATAAATTATTTTAAAAAGCACCAATATTATTTTTTAGAAAGTTTATGATATTGACTTTAACAATCCACAGTATATTGACTCCCTATAACCTAATGGAAAAACAATCACTGATTGCTTTTCATTGAATATATTATCCAGTGTAAGACACATCACTGTTTTAAGTACCATTAAAAATAAGGAGGGTTCAATATGAGAAGTCCTACTAACAGTAGAGGTTGGCCTAGAACCAAAAGGTACATCCAGGACCTAAGTTTAATATTTAAATATACCAAATAGAAAGTGACAATAGTGAGATTTAGAAGTTTCAAATAAGTCTAGGAAAAAGCAGAAAAGAATGTATTACTTACTAAGAAAATAAAGTGAAATCCAGGATTCATGCATTGAATTTGAACTACCAATGTGTTACATAAAAGTCTTAGAAGAAAATTTTCTCTAAAATAGTCTCAAGCTGATAACAGCATAAGCAAATCCAAATTGTCTCAAGAAATATTACATCTCAGACTCTATGAAATTTGGCGCATCTGTCTTGTAATATCACCTCCTTTTCTATTTTGAGAACATTGACTTATGCTCCTAAAAAGAATATTCTAATATATCAGAGAGATGAGTGTGCAAATATGTGTGTGTGTGTGTACACTTCCAATAGTTATTATCAGGTCGAATGACAACTGTCCATTTGCCTAAAGGGCACAGTCCTGTCTTTGTATGCCACTTCAAATGTTCCTATTCCATCTGTCTCCAGACTAGTCTTCATCTTTAGCTTCAGTAACCCTCTTCTATTGTGGAGTTCCTCCTATTTGACCCCCCTTTTTTAAGACAGGGTCTCGCTTTTAGTTTAAGCTGGTCCTGAGCTCACTATATAGACCAGGGAAGCCTCCAATTCAGCAATCCTCCTGTCTCTACCTCCTGAGTGCTGGGTTTACAGGTGTGAGCCACCATGCCTGGCATTGTGGGATGTGGTATTGTTGTATGTGGTGACCAGGGATGGAACCAGGGACCTTGCACTTGCTATGCAGGTGCTGGAACCGCCGAGCTAAATCTCCAGCTTAGTCTCTGACAAGTTTCTCCTCTATCAGGTGGCCTGTCAGTATTGTTATTCCTTAGAGTCCTAGTCTCAGGCAATGCCACTTTCCTTAGGTATTACACAATGCACATTGCTTCACAATTTAATGAAATTCAAAGATCTCTATCTAGCCAAGACTTTTTTCACGTTTATTTTAAAGCAACTGATGGAATTGTTTAGAGTAAGTCACACGCAATCATTCTTAAAACAACATCACTCTTACATTTCAAGGTCATTTCAGTTGAATATCTTAATTTTCATCCCTTATTCATGATAGATGTGAAGTGGATGAAACAAGAGGCCTAAAATTAATTTTTACTCCCCTTTCACCTCCTCTACAATTAATTTACTGAAAATCTCAATCTCTAATAAAAGTGTTTTCATATCTGGACCACTTTTGCTATTGTAATGTCCTGGGATAATCTCATTTATTTCCAAACTATTATAATTACATAACTATTTTTCTGCTCCAGTTTCAAACCCTCAAATTACAGTATTTCTATAAGTATTGCGAGATTAGCTTCATAGGGATGACAAAGCTAAATAGCGCAAATTGTGTGACTTGAGCAATTGAAAACATTCCCACATAATTTTGGAGGCGAGCCTTGCAATGTGAAATGGCCAGCTGGATTAGCTCCTTCAGAGCCCCAGGAGGGAGAACTGGTCCATGTCATTTTCCTAGTTTCTGAAAGTTTTAGGTGTCCTTTGGGTTTCAAATGATGTTTCGCTGTGTCTTTACATCATCTCCCATGTTGTCTGCTTTGATTTCCAAATGTCTCCTTTTTATATGAATACAAATCATGAATTGAAGCCCACTGTAAGGACTGCATTTAAACTCTATCACCCACAAAGGGCCCTGCTGGAAACTAGATATTTCTGTGCTCTCCAAATTTGCCTTAGGTGATGTATTCTCAAGTGTTGTGATATTTAGAAGTGGGGTCTACGAGTGGTGTTCAGCTTATGAGGGCAGAACTTATCAAAATGACAGAGAACTTTTTTTCTCTTGCACCACCTTCGTGTATCAGAAATCAGCCTCTTCCAATCTGGAAAGGATCTCTACCCAGAAAATGATAATACTGGTGCTTTGAATTCAGATTTTAGCCTCCAGAATAGCAAAAACAAATTTCTCTGACTGGAGTCACCCATTGTGTGATATATCTGTTACACAAACCCAAAATGACTAAGGCAGGTCCAGGTTATAAATAAAGTTACATTTAGACAACAAGGGGTTAGCTCTTCATCATGTTTTAAGAGGGAATACAATTTAATTATAAGAAACTGACAAAATTTTCACTTACTGACTTTCTTAGGCCTCCGCCATTTTGAAACAACTTCCCTAGGCCACTATAATTATGGAATAACTAGCCTAGGCCACTGCTATTTTGGAACTGCTTCCTTAGGATTCTACCATTTTTGGAAGAACTTCCCTAGGCTACCACTATTTTGGAACAACTTAGCCAGCCCTCTACTATTTTGGAACAACTTCCTTGGGCTACTGTCATTCTGGAACAACTTGCTTAAGCCTCCACCATTTCGAAGCAACTTGCTTAGGCCTCCACCACTTTAGAACAACATTCCTAGGCTTCCACCCTTATGGAACATTGTGGAGTTATCTTCATTCTAGAACATAATGCTTCGAGGCTTTCTTCTCAGAACAAAACCTTTCACTTACACAACTCTAAAGCTGGAAAAGGTACCATTTTGCTGCTTCCTCTGATTCCAGGGCATCTTTTGTATTCTTCAAGTCCTTCTTAGCCATCAGTATCTCCTCTTCTAAATCTTGACAGTCCACAACTTTCCTGGAGCTTCCTTTCTTGCCAAACTCAAGACATTTTGAATCATTCTGCTGAGCTTTCTCTCTTTATTCTCAACATAGATCTGGCTAAAATCCCCCAACAGTAGCCATGCCCCTCCTCAATATTTAACTGCTTTAAATTTCTTCTGCATGATTAGTTATTCCAGAGCCTCTAAGCTCAGTCCCAGTCTTAGGTAAAGTCTCTGGATATGAACAACATGCACATAAACTTTCTGCCAAGCCATAACACACATCATTTGGAGTCCAACAGCCGATGCAGTTCTTCTTCCTAGCATAAATTTCCCAAGCTTGATTTTTGCAAGCTTTCTAGTCTTCTTACCTCTAACCAGAATCTCCCATACAAAGAAGACTAAGGTTTTCTCGTTGTATTTCTTCAGCTGAAAGCTCTGACTCTTTCAACAAAATCTCTAAACTTGACTAAAATGCAGACAAACTTTCTCTCAGTCCATAACACACACCTTCAGGAGCTCAGTAGCAAAGCCATCTTTCTTCCTAGCAGAAACTTCTTGAGCCTGGTTTATTCCAACTTTCTGGTCTCTTGATCTTGGATTAGAATCTCTCATACAGAACAGATGTTCCAGTGCTGCTTCTGTAGAAAACATCTCTGAATCTTTCCTAACTCTTCTGCTCACAAGCCAGTTCCAAAGGCTCTTGAGCCACATGGCCTGGTAATCTCATAGCAATGACCCCACTTCTCTGCTACCAAATTTCTGTGTTAGGGTGTGTGTGTGAGTGTGTGTGTGTGTGTGTGTGTGTGTGCTATTTATTTTTCTCTTTTTCTTGAGACAAATACGTGTTACCAGAGTTATAGGGGTAAGGGTTTATTTGGTTTACAGTTCCTAGAAATTTCAGTCCATAATTATCTAGTTCCAAGGCTGTGATTGTAAAGATTAGGGCAGAGGAGAAACAGCATGGTGCTCAAAAGATAGCAGAGGTAACAAGAGGGCAAGTTCATGGCACCCACACTGCAGCAATGGCAACAAGGGAGAAAGATTTCTCTAAGTTTCTCTGACTTCTTTATCCCATCTAGAACACGTAGGGATTATGGTGGTTCCAAACCTCTCACTCATATCTAGGAGTTTAGTAACTACACGCTCTTATCCCATCATCACAGATGCCAGATTCAGCTACCTCTGAACAAATGAGGCTCTGGGGAGAGACCATAACACTACAATCACACACTAAAACCATAATGCCAAAATCATAACTTACACTAAAATCATACGCCAAAATCATAACACCAAAGTCCTAACACTACACGTGGATGTTAAGCCCAGGGGATATATGTAATGACTGCACTATTTTGCCACCGTGTTTTACAAATGAGAAAGGTGATGCAGTAGGAAATGTACCAGGAGAACCCCAACTGCCTTTTGTCTCAGAATGTTGTCCTCTGTCTCGGTACACACAGAAGTTTAAATATGTTCTTTAAAAATACCTGTTGTAAAATTTTAACATCAACATTTATACTGTACTACAATCCCCGAAGTGGCTTTTCTGTTTATTTTAATTTAGATTGGTTATTTATTTCAGTTATGCCTTGTAATACTTCAACATGGTTATACAAAATAAAACTAAAATATTATTATTGAAAAAAGCACATCAACACTGAAATTTCAAACCCTCTTCTCTTATCCTATGCTTCTAGATTTTTCTTCCTCTTTTTGCTTTCCCTTTCAGATAGAATTAATCTTTCCAGATTCAGTAATCTTCTCTCTCTTTACATTTCTGAAATATAATCTGTACTCTTCCATTCTCCAAATTTTGCATCATGAGAAATTCTGATGTCATGCTAGTATTGTAGTTAGGGAAGCTAATTATAGATCTTATAGGCAGCTAAGCAAGGCAGGCCTGTGAGGAGCTAACACGGAGGATGATCAAGACACAGTCACTGAAGGCCAACATTGTAAAGAAGGGAAATACCATCCCTGTGTGCTTTGCCTAAGGATGAACAATAGTAATTGCAGTTCTTCATAGGTATCATTCACCTGCATGGGAAGTCAAGGTCTTAACTCACCCTTTTCAGGTGAAAATCTTGGTATGCTTGCTATCTTTCTCTCAATACATTTTTCCTACTCTTAAGATATTTTGAAAATAGCCAGACATGGTGGCTCATGCCTGTAATCCCAGCACTCGGGAGGCAGAGACAGGAGGATTGCTGAGTTCCAGGCTTGCCTGGGCTACATAGTGAGCTCAGGGCCAGCCTGAACTACAAAGCAAGACCCTGTCTCAAAAAAAAAAATATTTTGAAAATTGGCAAAACACATAGACATTTAATCAAAGGGGGACATGTGGATGAGAGATAAACATGTGAGAGACATCCAGAGTCAGTAAGGAGTTGCCCAATGCACCTGAAGGACACAGGAGGTGTCCCTGAACTAATCTTGAAGAAATGCCAATCTGTGATCTGTGTGTCTTGGCAGCTGCACACTGTGGGTAAGGATGCAAAGGGTTAACAGTCACCCTGGAAAGTAATTAGCAATTTCTTTAAAATGTGCACAATCAATTAATCTATAGCTAATATTTTCACTCCTACAGGGTTGTCTGTGTGAGGCTTATGTTTATATCAGAGCCTGTGGTCAGATTTTTATAAAACCTGTATGTGTACAGGCTGCAAATTGTTCCATAACAGGTGATCATTTAAACAGGTAGTAATCCATTGGTACTGTGGAATATACTTAGAAATCAAGAGGAGAAAACTGTTAATAAAAATGCAACAGCTTGCCTGGAAAAAAGTTATCATTACCATTTAATGAATTTCCTTCCACAAGAAAGAATTATGGCTGTTCTAATCAACCCTACAGCCCTCTTTCTCAGTTTCTTTGAATTCTTCTCAGTGGCCTCTTGAGCTGGGCCAATGGGTGTGTTATACAATGTCTGGCTTCACTGAAATTATACACTTTCCACGAACATTTGTTTCCACTTTTTCTCTAGCTATTTAATTTTTACTTCTTTCACAATGTGCTAAGTCTCCATCTGCTATTTCATATTTCTATTGCACATATTTAGACTTTTAAAAAATATAAGATCAAATAAAAGCTTGACTTTTATAGCCATCTTATGAATCTTTTCTCATTGTTAATTTTCTTATTGTTGAATTCTTTAACATACTAAGATGCCATGATCACATGTAAACAGGATATTTAAGAATATTTGATTAATTTAATTGACCTTTGTTTAAAAGTAGGGTCTCCTCAAACCTGAGAAAGCTGTAATGCTATTGATGAGAAATGAAAAAGCTACAGAGAGCAACTTCCACATCAGAAGTAATGTGTTTGACTGTCACCGGGTTCCTATTGAATATATCTTATAAATTCCACACATCATTTCTACACATGTGAAAGTGAATTGATTGTAAAAACTAAGTGGAGAATATATAAAAAAGTAACCAGAGACACTCAGGGAAACAGGAAACTGTATTGGCCAGAAGAGAAATTATTTCTAGAGCTACAGAAGGTGGAGAAATAAAAGGTTAAAGGAAAGCTAGGATGAATCTTGTATAGGGTATAAATCTGATAATGGTTAATTCCCATTTTAGTTCTGGATTTTGGGATATAGTTCCCACAAAATTTTCAATGTAAACTTATATATTTGCTGAGCTAACTAGGAAACCTTTTGCACTGAAATCTGGCAGATTTCAGCTAAAATGAGAGCACACATTCTTTTCCCTCATGGGGTGGGTGCTTTTCCAGCTCTCTGCCTTAGAAACTGAAGCACCAGCAAAAGGAATACTCTCCTTATGAACTTGGCCCGTTTCTTTTCTTTTTATCTATTTTAATCTTTGTGTTAAATCATAACATTTAGCTGAGCTTTCATGTTCACACGGAACACAAAATGCTAAAATGCACATTTAATAGAAATGAAATTCTTAAGTCATACTATTTTATGATTGAGGATTTAAGAGTTTCATTTCAATTAAGTATATGTGTAAAGCTGTAATTATTGCCAGTCTTATTTCTATCTATACTTTTACTCATCCTCAAATGACTTAATGAGTTTATTGGATAATTTTTGGAGATGAAGTTTCTTTATTTTATTTGAAATTCTAAATGCAACATTTCACCTGCAGTGTTTGGTTACATAATAAATAACAGTTAATCTATCTTTCCTTGATGATAATTCTGGCCTTTACTTAAAAGACATCATAATTTAAATGCTATGAATCTAACAAGCAGATGCTAATTCTTCCTTAAGAACATGGCAGGCAGTTAGAGAGTAGCTGAGAAATTTCTGTCTCCATCTGCAGAGAGCAAAAACCCACATTCCTCTATGGCTCTCTTCTTCATGGGAAAATGATTAGGTTTATGTACATCTCCGGCTAATTTGGGGCCAAATACATCTCTTAAGAATCTTTGCTTCTTTTCAGAGAGAATTAATTGTGAGGCACTCACAGTATGACAGGTGGGAAGCACAAGTAAAACCAGAGCCACAGACCTCTACATGAGACCTCTAAGCAACTGGACATAACCTGGGATCGACCATGGGATCTGACAAGAGAAGGTCGTCCAAAGCATTGTTGCACTTTCCTCATGGGAATGCCCTGAAGACAGAAAACTAAAGTTTTGCATGTTAGAAAATGTAAACTACAATATGATCTTATTTTTAATTGAGCTTATTGGTTCCATTTAGGAATACATGATGATCACAAACCAACTTGAGAATTTGTGCTTGATATAGCTTCTTATTTTTCCCATTCCCCTGCCCTCCCTACAACCCCCAAACTCCTCACTATATACATAAGCTTCGTTTCCATTTTTTCCTTTTACCATTAGATTTCTTTTCTTGTCCTTTGCTTTCCCTGAGCCCCAGTTACCTTTTCCTTTTGAGGATTTTCTTCCTTTTTCACAATACCTTTTATATATTTTGGACCTCACTTATACTTTCAGTTTCTCACACTAGAAAAACAATATGGTATTTATAGATCTGTGTCCTATTTATTCCACTTATGCGTGTGGTCTCTAGGTGCATTCATTTAGCTATAAATGTATCAAATTTATCATTCATTATGGCTGAGTAATACTCCATTCTGTTTTTAAAATTTTTTCTTTATCCAGTCTCTGATGGGCATTTGGTATGTTTTCAAGACTTAGCTATTACTGACTAAGCTGCTATAAACGTAGATGTGGACACGTTACTGTTGTATGATGCTTTTAATTCTTTCATGAATATAGCCAGCAGTGAAACAGCAGGGTCAAATGGAATCTCTAATGCTAATTTTTTGAGGAATCTCCAGAGTAACTGCACCAGTCTACGTCCCCACCCACTGTAGAAAGGGCTCTTCTCTCCCCACAGCTCCTCTAGCATTTGTTATCGGTTGATTTCTTCATAGCAACCAGTCTTTGTGGAGTAAGATGGAATCTCGGTGTAGTTCTCCTCTGCATCTCTCTAATGACCAGTGATTATGAACAATTTTTTCACATTTCTTTGCAGTTTTTTTTCTTCTTTATCTGAAAAATGTCTGTTCATTTCAAATGCCTGGCAAAGATACAGACCTGAGGATCAAGGGAACAGATTAGAAGATTCAGAAACAACCCCAGATATATTAAGCCACTTCATCTTTGACAAAGGAGCCAAACATCTTTAATAGAGGAAAGACAGCCTCTTTAACAAATGGTGCTGGAAAAACTGGGTTTCAACCTGCCAAAGATTAAAAGTAGGCCTACATCGCCCATGATACATTAAACTGAAATTGAAGTAGATCAGAGATCTAAATATTAACACAGAAACACTAAACCTCCTGGAAGATAGGTTAATTAAAACTCTTAGAGACGCTGGCATAGGAAGACTTAAAGAACAAAACCTCAATAGCATAGGAACTAGCACAAGAATCAATAACTAGGATTTCAACTTTTTAAAAAATCTCATCTTATTAAAAAGAATCTGCAGAGCAAGAGAAACTACCAAGTGAATGAAAAAACAACCTATACTGTGGGGAAAAAATTTTACAATATACTGCCGGGTGTGGTGGCTCACGCCTGTAATCCCAGCACTCGGGAGGCAGAGGCAGGAGGATTGCTGAGTTTGAGGCTTGCCTGGACTACATAGTGAGCTCAGAGCCAGCCTGAACTACAAAGCGAGACCCTGTCTCAAAAAATAAATAAATAAATAAATAAATAAATAAAATTTACAATATACTTTTATTTCCATTTCTTAGTGACATTCCAATATGGAATTTCCACGTTTGGGGGATTATGGTCAGCATTTTTCCTTTTGAAATATGTCATATAATATAAAACCATATAATTTAGTAATATTTGGTATATTTGAGAAAGTTAAATATGCAAATGTCAGACAGCTATGTAACTTAAAAATAAATCTATTTTAAAAAGAAATACTTTTCCATATCTTGTTGTCATTCAAATATTCAGTAATGCCAAAACTATATATAAATATTTAAATTATAAATGTATTTTACAGAATTCTAAGTATCTTATTTTAGAAAAAAGAAAAATATTATAAAAACAAGAAAAACATTATCAATTCAAAATATAAAGAATAGTAAAATAGTTGAGTTAATACATACAGAGTACCAAAAAAATATGATACTCAAGAAAAACCCTTGACATTTAAAAATATAACAATGATAATTATATAGTAATTGAAATTCTCTGAAAACTTAGAGAACTACAGTAGTATACTCACTTATGAGTTATGTTTGCCAATACTTGCCTATTAACAATAATTTTCTTCAGTTGCATTAATAAAGCGACAAGTTTCTAACATGATTGTCTATATATTCTGATTGTAACTGTAGCCAAGATTGACTACAAAATCAAGAATTAGAGACAGACCTTGAACGTTGAAACTAAAACCTTTCTGGCTTCAGGCAGTTCTATGAAACAAAGCACATTTCATGATTTAGCAGTCTCACACTGGGATTTAGTTATATATGAAATACTTTTTCCTCACTGTATGAAATTTTACCTGATATAAATTAGTAAGATGCAACCACAAAATGCTACTCAAAATGCTATATGTAGCATATATGCTATATGTATATATAAAAGGACCATGAGACTGGACATACTTATATAGACATATGAATAGGCAACTTGACTAGCTAGATATAAAAAATAAATTCTACTCCCATTGCTTTTCTTGAACTATGGTAGAATACACACATGCACTTTTATTTCTTGAATGTGTACAGGTGTTGAATATAACACAAATAGTTTATTAAGATTTTTTAAAATACTGTATGAATATTTCCTAATTTCTTTTTTAATAAGATATTTCTTTTGAAAGAAGAAAATGAGTTTGAGAAAGAAAAAGAATGTATGATGAGATATATATAGGAACACAAGGTGAGAGTGGTGATTTCTATCAGCAATTATATTATGTTCATGGTTCTTATTTTTGTTCCGGTGTTGCCTTATTAATATAAGATATTTTTAAGTAGAGTACTGAAGAAACATGCTTCAGAGTAGAAAATTAGCACTATTTATTGCCTGTCTTCAGAAGGAAATGATTAAAACAGACATTTTTAGGTAAAGAGACTGAAGATGACTTGTAATTTTTTGAGTTGAAAGTCTTGAACAGTCACCCCTTTATTTTTTGTAAAGCAGTTTTAAAGTTTCAAATAGTGTTAGAGACGTAGAAACAGTAAAAGTATTTGCCAGTAACTATTATGTGATGAAGTGTTAGTATTTTATCTTATGGTCTCAGAGTATACTTGAGTGAATAGAAAATCTATTCATATGACTTGCTACGATCCTGTCTCAAACAGTGAAGATATGAAATCCCTATTTGGAAAATGTGCTTAAACAATTACTTACTCTTCTGACAGGACCTCCTCACCTCGATTTGCAAGGTTGGATGAAACATTCTCAATGTCTAGTTCTAAAACATTAAAAAAAAAAGGATTTGAGAGATATTTTTAAAGTACTAAGATGGAGGTTGAATAATTCAGAGGGAATGCTTGGAAACTCTTCACGTGTCTGTGAAATAGTTTTTGTCATCTCATTTCCACTCAGATCTCAGTCTGTCCTCCAATTTCATAGTGACAACGACCTTGTAACACTTCACTGGTGGCTGAGAAGCTCATCTGATGGTCCAGTGAAAAAAGCTATTTCAGTTCCAAACTTTCCTTGGGAATAATCGGTTCATTTCAAGAAATTCCAGCTAATTATCTCATAATGGATGCTTTCTGGATTTTCACCCCTTTGAGAAACAACTCTACTGCTTAAGGAGCTAATTCTGATCTAGAGTACCCTACATACTCATCACTCAGCTTCTTACATGTACAGTACAAGATACCCTCAAAGCCTTAATTATGTTAAAGGCCAGAAAACTTAGGGTTAAGTTTTTGACCCATCAATTTATGGACATAGTCTCCCTTTACAGGAAGTCAAAAAATGGTGTCTCTCTTAAACTAAATTGAAAGGTTCCACATAAGTTTGATTTATTATTAAAGGAGACATTTCTGAATAAAAGTTGCCAAATGAAGGAGAGCTTATTCTGCATACCTTCTATTTCATGTAACAGATTAAATTGGCACAATCCAGAAAACCAATTTAGAAATGTGTATTTAGTCTTACACATACCCATGAAAGATTCCCATCCTAATTCAATACAGAGGAATTTATAATAAACAAGAGATATGTAAAAGGCCCAGTGTAGAATGGTTCCTATTATATACGCTATGATATAATAAATATAAAAACAAATGCCTGATAAAGTGATTTTCACTAAATAAAATGGTGAAAAATATAACGTTTACAAATTCAAGTTTAATGGAACACAGAAGTGAAAATGCCTTAATATTAAGTAAAACAGCACACAAAACATTCAAATTACAGTATAGCCAAATTAAAAATACTGTTAACATACCATAAAAGTTACTTACATTAATAGCTTACCAAAAATAAAATGATGTTTTCAAAGTAACCCTGGTTTTTGTTAGGCAATAACTCTTCAAAAAAAGTTTTAATTCATATGTTTAATTCATAAAGATTTTTATGCAGTCAAAGGATACAGTGCAGTGAGCTGATGCCTGCTTACATTGGATGATGTTTGCCACAGTCAAACAGATCAACGCATCTGACACTCCTTTTCCCACTCAATCCCGCAATTGTCCATTTTATTCCTGAAAGATTCCCTCACCTCTCAGTCATCAGTAACCACTGTCCTACTCTGCTTTTATGAGCGTAATTTTGTTAGATTTTATAAGTGAGATCATGTGTTACTGTCCTCTACATTCAATGATATAGTTACAGGAAGTGATTTCTTTGTTTCTATAGTTGAACACAGAAATGGATTTTTCCTTTCAAAAGTTTCCTTCAAAAAATGACTCCGTTGGGCCGGAGGGTTAGCTCAGTGGTTCCGGCGCCTGCCTCGCAAGCGCAAGGACCTGAGTTCGATCCCCGGTTACCACATATAATGCTGGGCGTGGTGGCTCACGCCTGTAATCCCAGCACTCGGGAGGCAGAGACAGGAGGATTGCTGAGTTCGCGGCGGCTTGCCTGGGCACCATAGTGAGCTCAGGGCCAGCCT
>PVIC010030201.1:0-22051 GCA_004025085.1 Thryonomys swinderianus
CACATGTCTACTCCCTTGGACTTCCTCACGGTGAGATTTTTCTCAGATTCTGTGTTACCTGACCAAAAGGTGTCCCCATGCTCCTGATAGCCTTGTGTATCAGACTGTGCTTTCTAATAGCCCCTATTTTGAAGACCATTCAGTGTTTCTATGAGTCTTAACAGCTCTTTACTAATCCAGTCATTGTATCATTCACCCTGGTTCCCTGCTCCTTGCTTTACCTTTGTAAATAGTCACTATGTAAATTAACAGTGTTCAGATTTCCCAGGTTTAGTGTGCTCTCTGCTTCTTATCAGGATCTTGAGTGATATAAAAGCCAAGTGGAACTGAAGAGCAGGATATTGATTACACAATTCTGGAGTACAAGAGAGAGAAATCTGGCTTGAAAATGTAAACTGGGAATCATTAGCATTTAGATAGTATTTAAAGTCATAAGTCAGAAAGAGACTATCAAGAAGTAAGTCGAGAGAAGTAAACAAGAGAAAGTACTGGGCTTTTTCTGCAAGAAAACAGAATCTGAAGCTGAAAGAAAAGTGTAAGCACAGTGTTCTCAAGGCTGGGAGCGAGGTCGACGAAGAGAAGGAACAGGCAGTTGTATTAAAACTGTAGGAGCCGGATCTTGAGAGAACGGAATTGAGGATGGAGGGCATTTTCACAGATGAAAGAGGGGCTGGTGAAGGCATATGGAACTCCAGTTCTAGTACCAACCACATAGTAGGAAGTCAATAAATACTCAATGAATTAATCAACCGGGATGTAAAAACTGCAATGAGAAGACTCTTATCAAAGGAAAAAACCTAAGCGTGCAGGAGTTTTGGAGAAGGCTAATGTAGGAGAAAGAGAAGATGAGACGTAGAAGACACATATAAGTAAAACATCAATATCACAGTTTCATCTAGACCTATCTACACTTACTGAGAACAGAAGGGACATGGGAACCCTTCACTGTCTGGCCACCAAGACACATTACCTGACAGCCTCACTGAAAGGAAGAGACTTTTATTTTGGCTCCCAGTTCCCCAAACTGCAATCCATTGTGCAGCGCTCGTGAACACGGAAATGGCCCAGGGGAAGGGCTGGGCGGAGGGAGGCTGCTCGTTTCATGGCTGCTGGGAAGCAGAGAGAAGAAGAACTGGAGAGGGAGATCAACTCTCCCGGGTCAAGCTCCTGCAGACCTGCCTCTCCAGACCAGACCCTGCCTCCATGGGTCAGTCACCCCTCCCCCAAAGCCCCACTTATGAGTTCAGGAGGCTTTTGGGGGAGAATTTGAGATATAGACCATAATATACTATGATCAGACCAATGACTAGCAAGTTATTAAAGGGTCAGAGGCAGGGCAATATATGGGTGACTTTGTTCCTTAAACATTCGGACCATAGTTGAAGATATATATAGATGATATGATACATATCGTACATGGAGGATATATCGTTATGTATATTTATATTCCCCCCTCCTGAGAAATATCATTCAATACACTCTGCCAGTATCAGGGAGAGTTCAAGTGAGAGAGGCTTCCTTCCATGTCCTCTGTGACTGCAGGGAAAATTCTATAACATTTCAAGTCTTTGGAATATAAAGAAATCCTTTTAATTCTCAGATTGATAGGTTTGGAGTCTGGGTGTGGGAATTTTATTAGCTGTATCTAATGTTCTACTGGGTAGGCTGTGCTTACAGGGACCCGAAGGGATTGTAGGATTACTGCGATTGCAGAAAGTCAGCTAATAATAGAATACACTGAACAACAGTTCCAAGAAGGATTTAAATATTTCTTGTTTCTCATTTCTAATTAGACAGTTGTCATGTCTGTTTAATTTTGGAATGCTCATGGCATGACTTAACTATGCATTTAATTTTACTACTATCATACTCTGAGGATAAAGATTAAGGATTTCTGTTTATATATTTTCCAAAGTTTATTATCTTCTTCAGGTTTTCACCTCAATGTGCAAAATGCTGATATCATTCATTTTAACCTTAAGATTAAGTAAACAAATTAAGTATTACATTAGCATAATATTAGAAGTTAATTTGTATTTTGTCCTCTTTCTAAATAAAATGGGGAACTTAAACTAGGGTCACACATTCTAATGTAGAAAAGTTTTTGTGTTACTGTGTTATGCTTGAAATGGAGCTTGTAATAACTTCTGCTTTGGGGAAAATGAGTATGTTAAAATTCTACCTTTCTACTGCATGCGGTAGTTATTAGCGGAGTTCAACATATTGCTTGGCTCTCTTCATTATTACTGTATGACTACTTGTATTTAACTAATAGCTTTTTCTTTATCCTTTCAATGTACTGAAACTTTCAGAATACTCAATACAGCTGTTTCGTATAATGACATAGCCTCATTAGTTTGATACATTTGAGCATACATACTAATAAGGACAGTCACAGGGAAAAAAATACTTTATTTTGTTCTTCCCTGGTGTTCCTTTTCGAAATAAGAACATTTGCCATGAGTGGATGTAGCAGCTCAAATGTAACCGAAGGAAAAAGCTCAGGAAAAGGCACAGATGGCCTTCCTGGTCTCTAGAGGAACCGGTTGTCTATATCAGTGGCACTTTCTCTCTGGTTTATCCACCTAATTGTTTGCACAGCATAAAAAATTAATTTTTCAGGTAACACTTCCATAGTCATAATTAATGTCAAGGCTGTAATTTTCTAGTGTGGGCAGATGAAGAGTTACTCAGCTAAAAATAGTCCTGCTTAACAGTCTCTGTCTAACCTTGTGGCCTTTTCAATTAAGAGGTTTTCCTTCCATGTATAGCAGCATGAAAGTGCATTATTTATATGCATTCCTACTCCAGTCATGGTTATGCATCATGAATTACACCATAGGGTCCGCCTTTTTCTGAGGAAGGGAAGATATGCTCCTCTCAGACAAATCCTAAATTGGATTTTTGGACCATAACTGACATTGATGGTTTTGTCTGTAATAGCCTTGAAAACAGTTTTCTTTTCCACTGTGGAATCTTTCATTTGTTAGAAAACTGTGTCAACAGAAGACTAGAGATTCATGTTAGCATGTTTGAAATTTAATGTCCATGCAATTCGACTGGAAATATTTTCTGAAGGAAAGTTCCTGTGTAGATTTACAGCAAGCAGGAAGAAGAAAAATTTAAGCTACTAAACAAAAACTGCAAGAAACACTAATCTTTTTGAAAAGGGTTTCAGTGGTGAGGAAGATGAAAGCTGATGGGAGATTAATTCCAGTGTACCGTGTCTTGATTCATTATTACCTTCTGCTAAATTTGATTTCACTTATTATTCTGCTATTAATTCTACTTTAATTCCACAAAAAAGTGCACACCTCAAAATTTTAAATGTAGCAACTGCCAAAAGGGGAATACTAGTTGTCTATAACCATTGGTTAGATAACAGTATATCAAGAAATTGCAAACAATATTTAATTCACCTGTGCCCTTACGGGGTGGTAAGAAGAACTTACTACAAGTTTTAAAGAAGAACCAAATCCAATAAAATGAATAGAGGAAGTACACATAGTAACAGGAAAGCAAAATGATACTGTTTATTTTTCCTCTTTTAGGGTCTTTTAGAAGTTCAATATAATTTTTGCATGTTAATCAGGGAGGACCACATGGCGGGGGAGAGACACAGACTAGTCGGGAGAGTGTGGACTAATGGCAAGTCAGATCCTGTGCTTCTGTTTTTTTTTTCTAATCTAATTTTACCTATTTTAGTCAGAGAGGCCGCTCACTCCTACTTAGTTCACTTAAAATCCATTTGGAAGTCTTGTAGTTGTAATTGGCTTTATGAATCTGTGGCTCAGTCTCTGGCATATGTCTGGCACTTAGGAAATGTTACACACTTTATGATTAGAGTGTTTCATTCACATTGTATGGAGCTGTATGACTTCAGTGGAAGATGATAGCAATATTATGAAATTTTTGTGTCTTTAATTAATCTGTGGAACATTCCGATCTATCTCTGAGGAACAACCCTTTGCCATTTTTTTTTTTTTTTGTTTTTACTTCTTTAGGATGCACTATTTGGTCAGTTAAAATAAATTTTTTTTTTTGAGTAGGAAATTTTATTGAGAGAGAAAGCTTCTGCCCTAAGAGAGACAGAAGGGGGGCCCGGAAAGTGGGTAACCCCCCTACCTCACTTTTTAGAGGGCTTTTATGGAGCAAAGCCACGAGGTGAGGTGGGTCTGAAATAGGGGGCTACCAATAAGATTCAAAAAAGCTAGATGGGTTACTAAAATAAATTTTGAAATGTTTTCTGAATAAGCAAAATTGTCTTCAATGCATGACAGCCTGACCAAAGAAGATTTTAGAAATAAAATTTGGAGACAGATATAACTGTAATTAAACTAAGAAGAAAATCATTTGTTCTATAAACCAGATGATACTTGTCCTAACTCCCAAAGGCATATCGAATTTAGGCCTCAGTTAAAAGGCAATTATAAGCCTATTAATTAGCCTTCTAAGAGATAAAAGAGGTCCAAATTAAATAGGCCTTTGAAACCTGGAGTCTGATCTAACCAACTAGTTTCCAGGGGGTAGTTCTTTGTCCCTACAGCACAGCGCACCAGTTATACGGGGCACTTTGTCCTAAGGGCCTATTTCTTTCGTAGTCATTAACGTGGAGAGATATATAAACTTTGAGTGTGAGATAAACATTGAAGTCAATCCAGATGGCTGTAGAGTGTTTGCTCATTAGGGATAATGAAGAATGAGTTTGAAAGGAAAGATTTTTGGATTAGGAGAAATATTAAAGCAGGAAGATAATTAAGGAACTTGGGAGAGCAAATAAAAGAAAGATGAGAACCTGTCCAGAAAAGTCATTTGGGAAAAGTAACCATATCTAGAAAAGACTGTCTTTTGTGTTCTGTGTATCAATATGATCAGATATAAAATGGTGTTATAGTTTTCATCAAAAACTATGGCAACATCAACATTTAATTCTTTTTATGAGTTCTGCTTGATTCTTTCATTGTAAGTCATTGCCTAAGTATATGTTCACACTTCTTTCCTTTTCTTCCTACATTTCTCAGTGTGTGTTCATTTGCTATTTACCCATTGAGTTTATTTACTTTCTAATAATACAAGAATACATCTAAAGAAAAATATTCAGGTGTGTAGTGATCAAATGAAAGTCCCCTTTGGCAGTAGTTCACCATTTCTATCACCATGGTAACCTTTGTTTATTAATTGCTCTATGTTTATTTATTCTTGAAATAAGTCTATGTTTTGATACAACACACCTTTTTTATTTTTATCTTTACTGGTACACTGTATATCTACATCATGATCATACTCAATATTAGGAATTTGTACCAGTATGTGACACAATTTAATTCTCAGTTTTTCCCATTCCCTTACCCACCCCACAATCCCCAACCTCTAAATACATAAGCTTTGTTTCCCTTTTTTATTACAATCACATTTTTTCTTTACTGCTCATTACTCACCCTCCACATTTCCCTTTGAATATTTTCTATTTCATAATATCTATACATCCCAGAACTCATTAACATCTTCAGTTTCTCACACCAAAGAACAGATATGATATTTCCACACCTGTAAATATGAATATGTCCTGAAGGTACATCCATTTGAGTATAAATGACTCAAATTTATCATTTTTTGAGGCCGAGTAATACTCCATTTTATAGAAAAACCACATCTTCTTTATCCAGTCTCCAGTTGATGGGCATTTGGGTTGTTTCCAAGATTGAGCTATCACGAACTGAGCTCCTAGGTTCTAAGTATCATGAAAAGTAAAACTGATATAATAAGATGCATTTTTTTTAAAAAAAGAATTGTGCTTCTTTGTAGAAATGGGACCTCTAGCTATGTGTGTGTTTGTGTGTGTGCTGACATTATCTAAGACTGAACCCAAGCTTTTCACACAGGGCCATATCTCAGACCTTATCAGACCTTGCTTTTTAAAATATCCTTTGACAATTATTTCTACTCTTGATTTTATTTTGAGGGAGTCTTAAGTTCTTCAGGCTGGGCTCAAACTCAGAGTTCTTCTGCTTTAGACTTCCAGAGATCCAGGATCACATAAATTTAATAGGTATAAGATTTTAGATCACTTTTAGTTCTGGTTAGAGACAAATTTCTGTGCTAAAATGTTTTTGTACATAATATACATAGTGAAGAAAGTAAATATTCTTTTATTTTTAAAGAGTAGGAAAAATTTATTGAAAGATAGCTTCTATCATGTGATAAACATTGATCAAATTTAATTCCGTTTATTTTTTCATGAGTGTTTGTCTTCAGAATTTCAGTCTAGGATACCTTTTCCTATGAGATTTAGAAGTATTTTAATTTTATGAATGCTCTAGTTATGGTAAATAAATAAATAATGGACAGGAAGACTCCCACAGTGAGCAGGATTTCTCCTGCCATGTCAGTGTTAGTGGGTTATCAAATGACTAGCCTTGGTAGTGGATTCATTCTATAATACAATTTTGATTAAGGAAAATCCCCCTATGAAAGCCATTTTTGTTTTCCAACCAATTAACACACCTGTGGAACATAGATTTATGTGATTCTCTTTCTTTGTGGTATGTAAATACCATACTATAGAAATCTTTCCCAGCATGGAAATTCTATAAAATTCTGAGCCAGTGTGGTGAAGTCTTCAAATAATAAGATGTAATGATTTTCCTGTAAAGTTACTCTTTCTTTCATTCTAAAGTGTTTCTTGCATGGTACAAAAAACAAGCAGAAGTATAACTAGAAGTTCAGGTTTTATGCAAGTTCCCCAGCCTAGCTTAATACAGCCTAGTGTACATTTTGGAATGAACTAAGTGACTATAAATGATACACATGTAATGTTGATAAATTAATTACAAATTATGCTAGCACTTATGAAAATTGGCCACCATTTCTGTATTCTTTTAAATTTTATCCATGAATTGGCTTATCTAGTAACAAAATATTAGGTAGATATAGAACAATAAATGATGTATTCGTATGAAAAAGAGGGACAGAAAGAACATTTTATACAATTATGATTACCAAATCAAATGTAGGTAAGATGTGTTCTAATATAACCACCTATAGAGATATGCACGAACATTTATGTAATTGTGTAATTTGGGGACATTGCTTTAGGATGTGGAGGAAGTGCGTTTCATACTGTGTCACCTCCTATGTGGGTTCATTTTATCAGATCAGTAATTCCAGTCAAATTAGAGACATTTAGATTAAATCACCAGGAAAATAAATAAAGGAAAATGGTATTTTGATCTCACCTCTATAAAAGTAATTTCAGGTGCTGGTGTAATTCATTTATGTATAAATTTTTTTTTTATCTGATAGAGAGTGGTTTCAGGTACTTTATAGAAAGAGGGGTTGGCAGTCGCTTCTTCAGTCCAGACCATGGTCTATAATATTACTTGTCAATGAGCAGGGCAGTTTCTTCCCTATTTTAATAAACAAGTACCACCAGAGTGAACCAACTGTGTGCTCCCCTGGAAAATTAAGACAATCTGGAGAACTGAAGAGTTGAAGAGTGACTGAGACTTGGGGAGGAGGAAGGGCTTTGTAAACTCCTTTCTTCGGGTGATGACAATGGAAAACTTGTTCTCTCTCTTCATTTCGTAGGTTTTCCGTAAGGGTGAATCAGTTCTTTCTATATTGTACTACATAAATTATGAAATGGACTTCCTAATCTTTAAAGATTATGTATCCAAATTTTTAAAAATGACAATTCACAATGCATTAAGGCCTACAAAACTCTGGACTGACTGATATAGTGACGAAGGAAGTTAGAAGAGGGAAATGAAATTATTTTCTAATTAAATTAAACAGCTCCAAACTTTGTATCTCTGTACTAGTCAGTTTTGCTGTTGCTCACATTCCCTGACAGCCAGAATTTAAGGAGGAGAGGTTTCATTTAGCTCTTGTTTAGGGCAGGCTTTGTAAAATGGTTGGCAGGCCTTAAGGCAGGAACTTCATGTGGAGGTACATGGCAAGGTAAAACTTCTTATTTCATTGGTTCTGGGAATCAGAGCAGAGGAACAACACCAGAGAGGAGGAGGCCAGGGAACATGTGTGGACCCTAAGGCCACACCTCCACGGCCCTTCAGGGCACACTCAGATGTGTGCTTTACCAGCCCTCCAAGCAGATCCCAAAGGTAATCAAGTGGGTCCGCTGTCCTAACCACCACATCCTACCACGTCAACACAATACTCAAACACAGCTCCTTATACTACTCAGAATTTTCCAATAAAGAAAATACCAAATTCATAATGGAATTATCCCTCAGTGCAATAGTTGCTTCCTTGGAGTCTAGCATTTTTCCGTGTCCGAGTCAAAGTCTCTTCTGAGACTCAGTGGAAACTTTAAATTGTGAGTCTTTGTAACAAGGCAAAAATGAATTCTATAATTTCATGGAATAAGATAAATAATCATTCCTATTCCAAAAGGGAATCATAAAGGGATAGAAAAGAATACATCTCAAACAAGACTGAAATCCAGTAGGACAAACAGTAAGTCTTATAGCTCCATATATCCGGTGTTGTGATCCTGGTAAAATGGGAACTCTGGAAGGTTTGTGTGGCCCAGCTGGTTGTGGATCATACAGCTTTGTTACTTTGCTACTTTCTGGCTGCCATAAACTATGTGTTTGAAGTTCTTGTACTGTTGTTCAAGTCCAAAATTACCATGTTAATTTTTTTTTTTGAGACAGGGTCTCATTTTGTAGTTCAGCCTGTCTCCAAAATCACTATGTAATCCAGCCCAGCCTTGAGCTCACAGCAGTCCTCCTGTCTGCCTCCCGAGTGCTGGCATTACAGGCATGAGCCACCACGCCTGGCACTGTGGTGTGTGGTTACCAGCAATTGAACTGAGGACCTTGTGTGGTCAGGCAGATGCCAGAACCACTGAGCTAAATCCATGGTCCACCCTTATTGATTTTGTTCGGATGTTCTATCCATTGTTGAAAGTGGGATATCCTATTATTATTAAGGACAGATCTTTACTTTCCTCAAAGTATAGATAATTACATTTGTTATCAACCTGAAATAGTTATCTCTTGATACATTAATCACAAGTTTTCATTGTCCCAAGCCCAAACACTGTCACTTCACTCTTCACCATTGCTGCAGACCATTATATGTCTCTGGGTATTTCTACACAGTAGATCATGTGTGATTATCTTTGAAGTCTTGATCGCTAGTGTGTATATAGAGGACCAACTGCCAGGGAAAAATTCTGTCCCAAATTGGTAGATGAGAGTTTGGTAAATTATGCTGAACCAATGGATAGCATATTTTTGGCTGTATTCGTGGCAGTAAAATGAGAAAAACACTCTCATTAAATGAGAGAAGAGTTTGCCTATCCCAGAATGCCGTGGAGGCATCAGTTCCGGCCAGCACTGGCTCAGTGACTTTTGCTTCAGATGTGAGGGGCAGAGAGTCGGAAAGAAGAAAGGAATTATATGCAGCCCTATCCCTGTTCATCATTCATTCACAAGCAAGCATGTAGAAGGGGGACAAAAACGGCCATTTTCCTGGTTTCATGCATTAGATGAATGGGAATAAAAGATTTTTGGTTTGAGAAACACTTTCTTCCCTCTATAACACACTGAAATGAGAGGTCCTCAGAGGCAGATGGTAGAACAAAATTTGGTTCCTACAAGTATTTTGTTAAAATTAATTTAGCCTAAAATTATTATGCTTTTATCATGTGGCACTGCTATTTGGCACTTTGACCATCCTTTTATTTGTGAGCAAAAGAGTAATTGGTTTTTGAAAAGAATATTGGCCCTTCCCATAGGTTCTCCCGTGTTTATCTCCATGTGCAGATGGAGCAGCCTTCTCTTCGAGCATTTGTTCTTGTCAGACCTGTCAGCTTTCATAAGAAAATGTCAGCTGGTCTCTGGGTTGAGGAGCTGTTAAAACATATGGCTTTGCACTTAACTGGAAAAACAGAATAGCTGTACTCAAGGTACTTGTCAAGGAATATAATCTTCAACTCACCGCCATTCAACACTTAGCAGAAGCTCAGCTGGGAGAAACAGTATTTATGAAAGATTGTCTAAAGGGCATACAGTCTGTGAATTCTGTCCATTCACCCAGCTACTCTTAAACCTACTCCAGCTGAGTTGGATAAGTAAAAATTCTGGAGCACTGGTCTTCCTGGACAAGAGCTTTCTAAACTGTGAAGCAGCACTCTGCTATACGCTTATCCTGGGTGATATTAGAAGGAATGGGTCTTTGATACTGACTGTGTTTGCTATGAGTCTGCGAGTGGTCTTTTCATTACATTCTGCACTTTTCTCCATGAGGAGGGTCCTGAGGAGAAGATTCTCTCTCCTGTCAGTGCCGCCCATGAATGCATTGCTCTTCCCAACTGGCTTATTCCCAAGCACACTGACACTGAATCCTAAAGAATGAGGCCAATGAGGCGTTTTCTGGTGAGTATGGTGGTAAAATTGTAACCCATCTTCGAGCCACATTCAGGATTTCACTACCGATATGACCTGATTACATGTATAACCTTACCTTGTTGGGCTTTTAACTAATTTACTCTTTGTGTAGGATAAGATGGGAAAAGGCAAGAGAAATCTTCAAAGGAGAGATGGTTAACTGAATCAGGAAGGGAAGGGCTTCCTGGCTAAAGGAGGACTCAATTTGTGGGGAATAATATCTTAGGTTCTCAGCTAACTCCACACTCAAATTCCCAGCCGTATTATATCTCACTCCCAAGCCACTATCCGTCAGGGCTTACACATGCCACCTTCCGTGACATATACTTTTGTTTCTTCCATTCCTTGGAGTTTCCAAGGGGTCAAAATGAGATGCATTTGGCCACAGGAGGACAGCAAGGAGGAGAGAGAGGCTGATCAAGAGTTGGAATCCATAGGAATTACGGTTTTTTGGGAGTGTCAAGGTAGAAACATCTGTGTCTGAAACCCCCCACCCAGACCCCACACTGGCGCTCAGCCACCAGGGAACTGTGTGCGTCCGGCCTTTGGTCACCCAGGTGCCTCTCGCACAGCTAGTGTCAAATCTGTCTCTGCTGTTGGCGGCAGCAGGAAACGGACTCTTTCACAGATATAACTACATACTACAGGAAGTATCGGCCTTAATTTCCACTGCATGTTAAAAGGCTTTTGTGCTTTGAATGAAGTAACCCTTTGAGTAGTTGCTTCCAAATTCAAATCCATGAAGGATGACAGGCATATTTTTTTTATTTTACTGTTTTGTGATGGACTGAGACTATGAGGTTAAGGGTAATACAGCGAGTTTTTAATGAATCTAAAGTTATTTAATGTGAAAGTCTGTGTGCTGTTCTGAAATTATATATTTTCTACTTACCAGTATTCATTACTCTTCATGAAAGTGGAATAATAGAGCTTTACAGTGTGTTTTCTATTATTAAATAATTATAACAGCAACTTAAGTGCATCTCTAGGGCTAGAATGTACGGTCCTCAAGTTATTTACTGAAAACAGTAAAATTACATATGAATGGCTATTGTCCAAATTCTGGAAACCACTCACTCACTGAGAAGACACTTTTGAATGTATCAAATATACTTTTTCCTCCTAGTTAGAAAGTTTAGCTATTGTTTATTACTAAAACATATCACTTCATAAATGAGTGTGATAAAAGGGTTGGGGAGATAAGGAGATGATTATTCCCAGCTTTGTCAGCCAACATGGAACAGACTCACGTGCTTCAGTGCTGTGACGGAGTGACAGCTGGAACTCAGGAAAGATAACGTCTACAACTCAAGCTCCAACGCGCCCAGCTGTCAGTAACAATGCCTCTTCTTCAGGTTGTTGGTTGGCACCTAGAAGTACTTGCCAGCTCCTGAAATTTGTTCTATATGTTACAACAGAGTAAAAGACAGGCCGAGGGCTTTTATGCATTGTGTACCACCCCGCCATGTCTTCAGAAACAAATCTGAATGGCTTTTACTAGCTGTCTAGTGTTTCCATCATGACAGGTGCTGTGGGCGGTCTTCATGCATATGTATGCTCAGACAGGATCTGCCTTATCTCGGATCCACTTGGTGCAAATAACAAGGAAGAGAATGAGAGTTACTGAAAGGTGAGGACAGCATGTTATTATGCACTAAACGCACTGAACACAAAGCTAGCATTTCACCAGTATTAGAAATTAGGTTTACAAGGTCATACAAATGACACCACTCCATGTCACTGCATGATGGCTACAAGGGTAAGGAAGCACGCTTTTCTGTGTCATTGAAGTTCCTGTAGAACTCTTAATCTGGACTCAGTGTATCACAGCAAAAAGCAGAATAAAAATATCTCATCCAGGAAGAGGTTTTGCAAGGCTAAAAGACTGCAGGTGATACTTTAAGCAAAGGGATTTTTCATTTCTTCTCTCCTGGAGAGCCAAACGTTTACCCAGTGAAAGTAAAATAAGCTAGTAGAATGTGTTTGTTCTTTATAGAACACAATTTCACTGTCATATTTCTATAAGAGATAATTCTTGCAATATAGTACACACTTGATTGTTGTTTCCTATATTGCAGGGTTTGTGGGTAATTTCTAATTATGAAATTTTGGTTACCTTAGAGTTAATTTATGAAAATTATTTTTTCCTTTGGGACTGATGATCAAACTGAGGACCTTATCCTTGTCAGGCAGGTGGTGGCTCCACTGAGCTACATCCTTGGCCCACCGAAAATCGTTTTAATAAAGCATCCAGGCCTGATTTATCCTTCTCCAACAACATGGCATGATGAGTCTCCTCTTCATTCAGAAACAGCTGGATTCTCAAACTAGGAGATAATTTGTCAAGTGTGTCTCACAATGAATTTGAAAACAAATGAGATAAGAATGAAACCTAAATGTAGTTTTTGAAAGTTAACAAATATCTTGATCGATTTCGTCCCCTAAAAATAATAAGCATTTATAAAGACTAAATTTAAAAATACTAAATATTCTAAATTTATTAACTTTCTTAAAAAGATACGGGATATGGAATGAAAGAATCAATTCATAACAAGATGTACATGTTTTTCTCTGTGTTCCCTCCTTGTCTCCCCTCTCTCCTTTGGCTTTTTGGCTTTAACTCCTACTTGGACTTCTCTTTCTTCTTTAAGTATTTTCCTTTCAGTTGCTTACATTTCTTTGACTGTGCAGCTTGTGTTCTTTCCCAGTGCAGGCTCTGCCTGTAAGAGATTTTGTTGCTAAGGTGAAATTTCTATTTCTGGAAACATTTGGGCCCAACTTTTAAGGAAATCTGAAAAATAAATGCCATCTGGCAGCAAAGGGATAACTGGGATTTCCTCATTGACCCTTCTAACAGGGTGACTTGAATCTCCATCAAGAGAGTCCTCACTCACGACTTAATAGAATCCACCTAATTTCTAGACCAGTAAAATTAATGCTGGTTGAGAGCAAAGTGAAATTGAAATGAAACATAAGCCTTTTTTTCCTTCGAAGAATAGAAATAACAGATGATACTATCTTCTTTAGTAAATCTTTTACTAATTAGTTTTGGTAACTTTTGCAGTAAAATTTGGACCAACTTTTCTCCAGAGTATTTTAAAATCTTAAAGATGAGTAAAGCAGGTAGTCATATTTATCTCGTTACACAGAAATTGAAAATTTGTTTTAGTTCACTAGTGATGAGTTCACACTTCTGTAATGTTTATTTCTTTGTCATAGTTTGAGCTCATTATTTTATTTTTTGTATTTTATTTGTTTAATAAGTTCAAAAGGAATGGTATATTCTTGAATGCCTAAGTGAGAGACTTACAGAGTTGACCAGTCCAGAACTAAAAGAAAACATCCAGCATCTCTACATGACAAAATGGAACAGCTTATAAAATAACTGTAGTATGATAAGTGTGAATGGTAATGGGAAACATTACCTTAGATCACAGCAACTAAAATGTATTCTTTAAATAAACTGCCCAAAGGCAAAGTTAACATAAGTTGATCAACAATGCTATTTTAAAATATAAAACCTTGAAATAGCTTTATATATGATAATTACATTTTCAGCACTTTACAATACTAATAATTTTTCCTCTATTTTTTTCCAATGGTTGAGCAAAATGCCCAAAAAAACCCCATTCTTTTTTCTTGCTTTAAATCTTGCTCAGCTGTGGTAATGCGCTAACATCAGTCAAAGTAATGGGTAGAAGGAGATAAATAGCTATAAACTCTCCCATATGGTTTCTCCTAAGTGCAGCATAGAAAATGCAGACCTGCTTTCTTACTGTATTTCTTACTGAAGTTATGGCCCGACTTATAAATATAAGGATGGGGAAATTTATTCATCCATATCCCATGTGTTCTCTGACTCTGTGGGAATTAATCACTATTCAGTATCATTTTATCATAGTTTCTTCGGAGATGTAGTGTATGAACACCTAGAATCCTTTAGACCTCCTTTGGAACAAAGGTCTAAATTGCTTTGATCAGCCAATAGCCCTTTGATGTTTCTAGTCAAGTTGTGTAGAGAAGATACGAGAGTTTCTAGGATCCTCTATATAGGCATATGAGTAAAAGTGAGAATTAACTTGTGACATATCCCAATGTCGAGTGTGATTGTTAGCTGTATACAAAATGTAGCAAAAAAGAATTCAATTAAAAAAAGATATTTGAAGCCAAAGGAGAAACAATAGATTTTGATCTCATGGCAACTGATTAAGCCCTTGATTTCAGTACCTCATTTCTGTTCTTCCAAACTACTTATCTTTCCCTTCAAAATGCGTTAAAAAGAGAGCAAATGATTTACTGCCTTGAAGAACTCATTTCTTAGTGGCAGATGGAGTCTTTTGAAGGACTGACATTGTAAGAGCTGTTTTGCTAATGAAAAGGCTGTGGAAACCAGAGAAATTTGGATTCTAAAAATAGCATCTATTTTTGTAGGAACTCACATTGGAATTGAAACCATGTGGGAGTGTTTTGTAAACTGTAAAGTCCTTTTACATTGGAGGGTTGTTTACTCAACACTAGAATAATTTGATTAATTAATATTATATCTCTATCAACTGCTTATTGGAAATCAATTTGTTTGGATGGCTCAATTTATGCACTGAATTAATGTAATATCTGTGAGTTCTCACATTTCATTGAAAGAGTGTAAGGATTTCTTATATATATATATTTTTATGGAAATCTTTAATAGAGCCACTGAAAAAATGAATCATGAAACTTTTAATTTCAGTCAGAAAGTAACAGTCATTGAGTGTCATTAAAAGGCACTGTGTATTTCTAATGAATTACAAAGTGCTAATAATAAAAATCAAGAAAGTAGTTGGAACTGAAAAACCAAACTAGAAATTTATTTAAAAATTACTTATTTAAATAATTGCTTTTTCTGATTACATAAGATAATTATTTACAATTGGTGATAAGGACATATGAAGAGAACTGTCTTAGTCACTTGCTCTTACCTGATACATCAGACATAAAGGAGAAGTTCATTTATTTTTAATTTGAATTTTTATTGTTACATTATATATAACATCATAATCACACACAATACTGAGAATTTGTACCAGCATATGATACAGTTTAATTCTCATTTTTTCCTATTCCCAACCCACCCTACAACTCCCACCCCATATACATAAGCTTTGTTTCTCTTGTTTATTACCATCATATCTTTTCTTCCCCTTGTTACTTACCCCATACCCCATTTCCCTTTGAATATTTTCTATTTCCCAATATCTACCATATATTCTAGAGCTAATTTCCATCTTCAGTTTCTCACACCAGAGAAAAGATATGATATTTATAGATCTGTGACCTATTTATTTCTCTGCTATGTATATACATGAAAGAATTAAAAGACTCATATCACAGTGACATATGTGCACCCATGTTCATATCAGCTCGGTTGTGATAGCTCAATCTTGGAAACAATCCAAGTGCCCATCAACTGGAGAGTGGATAAAGATGATGTGATTTTTCTATAAAATGGAATATTACTCTCCCATAAAGAATGATAAATTTGAGTGATTTATATTCAAATGGATGTACCTTCAGGACATACTCATAAGAGAAGTTCATTTAGACTCATGCTTGAGGAAGTTTCTGTCCATGGTTGGCAGGCTTGAATAAAGGGACAGCATGCTGGCAGTGGGGATGACGGTGAGAAAAATTGCTCACAGCAAGGCCACCAGGACCGAGAGCGAGAAGGAAGGAGCTTGGAAAGGGGGACAAGGATCCTCTAGGCTGTGTCCCTGAGGGGCCACATCTTCTGATCTGCCCCAATTCCTAGCTCTGCACTCGCCCCAGAGCTCACTGGGGGTGAGATCAAGAAGGAGTACGTAATGTGAGCCTCAGCTGAAGGCCCATTTCTGAACACAGGAGCCTATTTGGGACCGCTCTACATGTAAAGCACAACAGTAGAAATGCCAGGGCGGGCCGTTGGAGTGGAGCTATGGTGGAAAAGTGCAGCCCATGGGCAACGGAGACTGGGCTTTTCTCTAGTTAAGTCTGACTTGACTATTTGGACTAAAGAAAGAATTCACGTGATTAATGGGGAGTAGCTTATTTACCAGTGAGATTTTGGTTGATTTTATTAAGCAATTTATATGGTTACTTAGTGTTCTTGAACTGTTATTTTAACACATAAGTATAATATCTCTAAAATAGTAAACATCTCTAAAATATCAAGCCCAATTTTAATTAGATAATTTTATGCTAATTAATGCTATACTATATTCAGGTGAGTTTTCTTTTAATTATTTAGTTTGCCTTTTTCTGTTAGCTCCTCTTGCCTGTCTTAACGTGTGTGTGAAGTGTGTACTTAACATTGTGTATTCTGTTACTATCTCCATTGTCTGTATTTATTGAGAAGTTACTATGAATCAGGCATTATTATTACTTTTGGCCATACTTCTGCAAAAATAACAGAGAAATTTTGTACTCTAGTGTAGTTTATGTTCTATCAACATGGACATGAACTGTGTACATTGATAAATATCCATAATACTGAGAGCTAAGTGTTGGAGCAAAAGTGGAGGAAGAAGATAGAAAGTGCTGAATGCATTTTAAGTTCCAAGTTGCTAATTCAACTTTGAAGTAAGTTATGTTTCCAAACATGCATACATATTTTGTGGTTTACATTAACCAAAGGAACTTTAGCACATAAGCTAGAAATGCTTTTTCATAAAAAAGCATATTCTACATTTCTCCATGGTGCAATTTCAAGTTGATTTTCTGAAATGCAAGATTTATCATGATTATACTGAGATACTAAAATGTTAGATTTATAAAGAAAAAGTCACATAATGACATCTGATATGATTTCAGCTAAATTTGGAAACCAATTTCTTAAGAAATAAAGGTACATGTTATATTGTTTAGCTGGAGTCACTGAAACCGAGCCTGGTTTCTCCAAGAACAAATGATGTTGAACTAATTCCATTTCCTTGCTAAGGATTGCTAGATTTCTAGATCAGAGGAAGAGTAGAGATAGAAACATTATCTGGGTTTTATTAAAATAACTGAAAGTTTCATTAAATGTATGAAAAGATCTGGGCTTGGTGCTAGAGCAGCTATGTTTCTTGGTAATTAACCAATAAAAGATATCCCAGATGTCTACTTAGTACATAAATGTGGCTTGAACATATTTTCTGGTAGTGATCTCATTTAGAGATCTGTCCTTCCACTGTACAATTCAATAGCCTTACTGGTGACTTCAATGAACTCTGAAGCCAAACTCAGTATCTTAGAATAATATGGTGGAATAATAAAATGAAATTCCACAGAAGTAAACATTTAAGTTTTACCTACCATTGGGTTTCTTTCTTTGCACCCTCCCCATATAGTAGATCTGGTTTGGGAAAAATGAAGTTTAATGTGGCTATACAAATCATCTCTTTGGTCTACAAAGAATCATATCTTGGAAAAGAATGGCTCATTTTTATTGTATTTAAGCATTAGCTCACATGCTACTTTCAGTTCTAGGAGCCCTATTATGTTTAGGAATATATATTCAAAGATAAATTAAGGTTGAAAGAACTTTATGGAATATTGCGGGAAGAAATATTTCCAAGATAAGAAAAGATTTGACAAATATGTAAAAGGTTTTGGGAAACATCAAATAAATAGTTTAAGTCAGACTTAAGCTTAACATGACTGTAACCTATGGATAAATTGGTCCTTAGAGTGACTATGTTAGTTTCCTGGGACTGTCATAATAAAATATCATAAACTGAGACACTTAAATAACAGAAGTTTATTTTTTTAAATTGAATTCTTTATTGGCACATTTTATATACAGCTCAACACTCAACATTGGGGAATTTGCACCAGTATATGACACGAGTTAATTCTCATTTCTACCCATATCCCTACCCACCGCCCATCCCCACCCCTACCCCCTGTATACATGTGCTTTCTTTTTCTTTTCAAATCATATTTATTCTTTCCCCTCCTTACTTTCCCCTACCACATTTCCTTTGAATATTTCTGATTTCACAGAATCTGTCATACATTCTAGAACTCATTGACATCTACAGGTTTTCAGACCAGAGAAAAGAAACAATATTTATGTATCTGTGACCTATTTATTTCACTTATTAGTGTGTTCTCAAAGTGTGTCCATTTGCACATACATGACTCAAACCAGAACTTTATTATTTTACAGTTCTGGAGGATAGAAATCTGAGATCAAGGTGCTGGCTGATATGGTTCATTTTGATAGTTATGTGAGAGAGTCTGTCTTAACCTTTTCTCTATCTTCTGGTAGTTTCATGGAAATATTTTGCATCCCTTAGCCTGTAGATGTGTTACTTCCAGGATCCCTTTTATCTTCACATATTTTGGTATGTGTATATGTCCTCAAAATTTCCCTTTTTATAAAGACACTGATTGTATTAGATTATAGGTTCATCTTACTCTACAATGACCTCCTTACTTAATTATATCTACAATGACAATATTTCAAAATTGAGTCATGTTTTCAGGCATTGGAAACAGGAATTCAACATATGAGTATTTAGTGAACCTCGTTCAATTCACCACAGTGACCAATAGCTCTTTGTTCTCCTAGAGAAAAAGATCTGTAAGTCTTAGGAGTATTTATAACAATCCTCAGGATCAAAGATATGTGTGCGTGTGTCTATACATATGGTGGATATTTTTAAAAAATGTACATTCTTCATTTCTATCAAACATTCCTAAGATGAACAAATGTGCTGTATACTGATAGCTATAAGGCTCTTTTCACATACAACTGGCCAAATTTATTCTCCCATATATTTTGCTTGCCAAGATTCAGTTATAATTCTTCCCAAACTGTGTATTCCAAACATTTCACTATGATTATGTGGCTTGACTAAATATTATCTAAATTCATAATACTAAAGTGGGGAAAAGTAGAGTTGTTGTTTCTATGAAAATAAATTCATGCTTTGGAAATACATCATGAAGGCAATTTTTATTTAAGAAAATCTTTTAAAATTAGATGTAAAAAGACAGTTATGAAAGCCTGGAAAAAATTGTCAGACTGTGAAAAGATATGCATTCATTGCCTCTTAAATGCCTTCTTTCCTCCTTTAAAGAAGCCAAAACTGGGAATTTTAGATGAATCATGAGAATGATTTATACAGGAAAGAAAATGGAGAATTACAATCAATGTCGACATTCAGTGGAAAGATTCTGGCACTATCTCAAAATGAAAATAGCTCTACATTGAAACATTTTAAATTAAAGTAAGAGTACTCATTCTCTAGTTCAGCTAAGTTTGACATTTCTGTGTTTGGGTGTTTCCCTAACAAGTCACACAAGGAATTTGAAATAAACTGCTCTCCATGTTTTTGATAAAAGTAGTCACAACTTTGAATCCTATTAATGAACATTTTTCATTTACATAATCTCAAAGGAGAATTTAAGCTGTTTGTCTAGTGAAATCCATTTGATACCACAATTTTTATAGCTAATCTGGATCCAATCTAATTCTAATTAAATGAATAAGATAAAAAATAATAAAGGGGAGACTTATGTGGACCTTATTACTACTAGGGACTGTACTAATCCTTATTAACTCAATCCTCCTTACCACCATTTAGGAGGTAGTTGCCATTATTGTACTTGTTTTTTTGAGATAGGACCTCACTTTGTAGTTCAGGCTGGTCCTGAGCTCACCATGTAACCCAGCAAGTCTTGAACTCAGCGATCCTCCTGCCTCTGCCTCCTGAGTGCTGGGAATACAGGTTTGAGCCACCAGGTCCAGCATCTGTGATGTGTGGTACTGATTGCTGGTGGGCATGAGCCACCATGGCTAGAATTGTTGTTTGTGGTTTGGGGATCGAACCAGGGACCTTGTACTTGCTAGGCAGGTGCTGGAACCACTGAGCTAAATCTCCAGCCCTGTACTTACTTTTATAGATGAGAAAACTCAGGCACAAGGAGATTAAAGAATGTTTTCAAGGGCCAGAGATTTAGCTCAGTGGTTCTGGCGCCTGCCTCGCAAGCACAAGGCCCTGAGTTCGATCCCTGGTAACCACATACAGTGCTGGGCATGGTGACTCATGCCCACCAGCAATCAGTACCACATACCACAGTGCTGAGCGTGGTGGCTCACGCCTCTAATCCCAGCACTCGGGAGGCAGAGGCAGGAGGATTGCTGAGTTTGAGGTTTGCCTGGGCTACATAGTGAGCTGAGGGCCAGCCTGAACTACAAAGCGAGACCCAGTCTCAAAAAAAAGAATGTTTTCAAGCTCTCATATCAGTCATGTAGTAGAATTGGGATTACTAACATCATTTCATAGATTACAGTTCGTCATTGATGGAACTATTTCTCTCCACATAAAAGAAAAGAAAGAAAAAAAAGGGTGAGGGAAAGAAAAATCAGTAGATATTCTTTAGAGTATTTATAGTAGAGCCTTAGGTATAGTGGAGTATGTTAAAGATGTGATGGAACAAGGAGGTACATTATAGTCTGTAAAGAAATGAAGTGGGAATGCAGGATTTTCTGTCCATTCTCTCCAGTCAAGATCACTTCAGAAGCAAGAGGAATTTCACTCAATGAAGGAACGGGTGAAAGAGACATCCAACAGTCTACACTGTTGCCACAGATACCTAAAATATTTGTTCCTGGAGAAACATGCACCGCTCTGCCCAACTCTAGCCCAGTTTGGGGTACCTCCAGGGGATGGACACTGCCTCAGTGCCCTGGAGAAGACTCCAGCCCACATTGTCCCCTCCTTCACCAAGGCTCCTTCTGAGATATGGCGCCATTCTGAGATCCCACCTACCTGAGATCCTGTAAGGCAGTCAGGCAGCTGTATCCAGAACTTGGCAGTCCTGGTCCAAGAAACCAGGGGTGAGTGGCTCTACCTATCCTCTCATAGCCCTCAGAGCTTCTCTGAGTGGTTCAACCCACACGTCAGCCTTAAAAAAATGCTACTATTATGAAAATATGCAGAAGTACAAAATTCATTAGTAAAACAGCTACACAAAAAAGAAAATTAAATTTTATTAACACATAAAATCATCAAACCATGAAGATGAGAAACAATACAGGAAGAAAGGAAGAAAGAAACCAGAAAACAACAACAAAATGACAGGCTGATATGATTTAAAAAGACAAAATAAAGTGACAACAAACCCCATAAACAAACAAATAAAAACGCAAGACCCAAAACATGCTGCCAATAGGAGACCCACTTCACTCTTCCTTTTTTAAATTGCATTCTTTATTGGTACAATTTGCATACATCTCACACTCACACATAACATCGGGGAATTTGTACCAATATATGACACAGTCAATTCTCATTTTTACCCATATCCCTACCCACACCTCCCCACCCCCTAAATACATGCTCTTTTATTTTCTTTCAGAATCATTTTTATTCCTTCCCCTCATTACATCCCCCACCAAATTTCCTTTGGAGTTTCCCATTCTAAAAAGATTGTCATATGACTAGAGCTCATTTGCATCTACCGGTGTTCACATCAAAGAGAAGACCCGGTATTTGCCTATCTGTGCTCTATTGATTTCACTCCTTAGCGTGTCCTCCAGGTGCATCCATTTGCACATAAATGAATCAATCTTGTCTTTCTTTATGGTAATACTCCATTTTATTACAAAAACCACATCTTCTTTATCCAGT
>PVIC010030202.1:0-22055 GCA_004025085.1 Thryonomys swinderianus
TGCCTCGCAAGTGCAAGGTCCTGAGTTCAATCCCCGGTAACCACGTACAATGCTGGGCGTGGAGACTCACGCCCACCAGCAATCAACCAGCAATCAGCACCACATACCACAGTGCCGGGCGTGGTGGCTCACGCCTGTAATCCCAGCACTCGGGAGGCAGAGACAGGAGGATTGCTGAGTTCGAGGCTTGCCTGGGCTAGTGAGCTGAGGGCCAGCCTGAACTACAAAGAGAGACCCTGTCTCAAAAAAAAAAAAAAAAAAAAATGAGAGCGTAAAATGCTACCCAAATCGTGCGAGTTGTACTTCCATCGCAGAGGTTTCAGACTTTGAGCTACTTTAGATGGGATAAATAAGAAGTGATTTAGATTTCATTCTTTGAATATTCTCAGACCTCTAGCAAAATAATCCAGCAAACATTTTAAAAAGCCTGATGGTACTTAAAATCTGTCACCACTAGATGGTGCCAGACATCGTTAAAACCCGGCCGGATCCTGCTGGAATAAAGTCCTGCAGGCATGTGAAGGGTTAAGCTGTGAGTTGAATCGGTTTAAGTCAAAGGTGACACGAAGGAGCTCCCTTAGGGCCGAGTGTCCCCGTGAGGTCTGTGTCCCCAGCTTTGCGGTGCTGCTGCGTCCAGCGGCTCCGCCCTAAAGGCCCGCACGTCCTGCTGGGGCTCCTGGAGCTGTGGCTGGGAAGGAGGGAGTTTCAGGTCCGCGACGACATGTGGTGCGGAGCCGCCGGGGTCTGCGCAGCATCTGCCTGTCCCAAGTGAGGGAGTAATTAGATTTGCATTAAAATTCAGCCCTTTGAAAACGGGGAAGCAGAAAGATGGAAAGGTCTCTTCACCGAGGAAGTCTCTGTTCATAAAATGAAAGGGAATTTTAGAGGCATTTATCCGCCCCGCTGGCCTGCGTGATTGAAGGCTCTGAGAGCTGGGCGCCTCTTTATTCCGAGGAGGGGCCGCGCGGACCGCAGATGGGCCTGGGGGTTTACGGGAGCCTCTCGCCCCTCCGCACCTCGGGTCTGAAGATGGCCTCGGGACGGTCTCGAGCAGACGAGAACTCTGCTCTTACTCGAATTTTGCAAGCCGAGCTAAGGCAAGAAAAGAACAAAACGCCAGGACTCTCAGTAGGATAGGAAATTTTTTGAAAATGAAACAAAACTAAAACTCAAACCCAAAACACGGTTAAGAACTAAAAATATTGCTTTTAACCTACATTTCTATTTGAAAATAGTCATTTTATTACTGTTACCTTTAATATTGCTGTTCATCTAGTTGTTGGAATGACTGGGGTAAATTTGTCTCAGGCTCCTACATAAACTTTGCAGTAACCTCCTGTTGTCCAAAAATAATCCTTTCTGAGCATCCTTAGTTTCTAGACACTTCAAGGCCACCAGAAAATACACATTTTGCTTATGGCAAATACTACCACATTTGTTCTCCTAGGTAAATTATAAATTTTGAAAATGGAGCTTAACTCTAGGGACCATTTTGTGCCTTAGTGCATTTATTTACTACATTTTTGAGAGTTTGAGAATGATTAATATGTCAATCTTTATTAGAGACTAATCCATGCATCCCCTAGTAAGCACTAGCTGACCACTGATATATCAAAATACCAACAAGTATAAATGTATTTGTTTCTGGTAAGTTGCCTTTATAATTCCTTTAAATCCTTTTTATTTAGAAATAATTTCAGACCTGCAGAAAGTTATGAGATTAAGAACAGTAGAAGAGACTCTCAACTATTCTTTACCTGTATTCACGTTACTAACATTTATCCCACTTGCTTTATTGTTGCATGTTCCGTGTGTATCTGTGTTTTTTTCTGAACCGTTTGAATCTAAGTTATATTATCTTGCCATTCTCTGTACCTGAATGTTTGAAGACGCATTTCTTAAGATCAGGGCTATTGTCTTAGTATAAGTACAGCATTCAACATCGGTAAATTTAACACCGATACTCAACCTCTATCCAGTTTCCACTCATATTGCGGTTTTGTCCATTGGCCCATGACCGTCTTTTGTAGCACTTTCTTTGTAAGCTAAATGACAGAGAATGATTAAAGTGTGAGATGAAAGAAAGCTCTTCAGATCTGGCATTTCAGCACCTATTGGTGTGATGGGAAGGGCCAAGGAGACTGGGCTGGTCTGGTGGCCAGAGGTCTGGGCAGGTGGACCTGTGTTGCAGCCCGGATGCCCAGGTGCGGTAGGGACCCTCGTGCCCGGCATGTCTCCCTTCTGTGCATCCTGTCACCTGGCATTCAGTGAGTTGTGAGGCAGATTGCCTCTGTGAAGATCCTAGACTCCAGAAGATAGAAGAGTATTTTACATAAAAATAGAAGAGTATTTTCTTATTTCTCTCCTATTTCTGGCTAATGTATTTTAATGTGATGTGCCTGAAAGCCAAAGTAAGGAAGATTTAGAAAGACCCCGTAAGCTGTTTTCCTGCTAACAGAGCAAATGAGAGGCCTTAAAACAACTTCTCCTTCCCATCTGTGTTTCCTTTTCATCTGGAAGTGTGCCCTGTTCTTCCCGAGGGGAAGCAGATCCCCAGCACTCATTTGCAGTGAGCCATTAGCAAGCTTTAGAAGTTTCCCATCAAATTCCCTTGGCCCCTGAAACTGTTATGATCCATTTTGATGATGAACCAAAGCGAAGAGAATGTACTGTTTGTAATTTTTTAAAAGTGTTCTGGTTTTCAAGAGCAGCTCCAAGATTTTTGGTAGACTATCAATTTTGAAATACTTTTTTTCTCTCCATTCCTTTCTTCCCACTTGCCCCTCTTCTCCTGTCTTGGGATTCTTGTAGTGCTTTGCCGACCATATTCTTAAAGAACTGGACCATTTTCCACTGGAGACGAGAAGCGAGGTGGTCATTCTGTTTTCTGCTCACTCACTGCCAATGTCTGTAAGTAAGAACATTTTTTTGGGTGACCTAATGGTAGAGAATTGTGTTGTTTCATTTTCTAAATGTGTAAATGGTCCTAGATCCATTATGTCCAAAGCCCAGTGCAAGAATGAATTATAAAACCACAGATTTAACTTGGTGCTAATTTAATTAGACTTACTTCTTGAAACCCCTAATAACCCAAATTAAAATATTGTAAACAGATCTCTCCTTTACCCTCTTTAAAATGATAATTGGATGATACAGTATGGGCAAACACAAGAATTTCTAGTAAGTGGCACAGTTAACAGAAGACAGCTGTGCTTGCCCGGGCGAAGGAGCTCAGCCTGATATTTCAGTGTGTGGAGTTGCTTGCTGGGCCTTGGTTCCCACAGCACTCCCGATCTCATTCTTCTGTCCCCAAGACTTGATAGGAGCCATCTGAGTTCTGGGAAGCACCAACAGCTTCCAAGTTCCTGATACCATGGACCACAGTTTGGCTGGTGAATCTATAGTGGTCAGGTTGTGGTCTGGTTTCTCCTCACTTAGGCATGTTGTACCAGGCCATTCATTCATGTACACAAATGGTGCCATGGCTGTTGTGTTTTTGGAAAAAAGAGTCAAACTAGAGGCTGAGGATATAGTTCAGTGGTAAAGTACTTGCATAGCACATGTGAGAAACAGGTTCAGTTTCCAGCACATGTGAGGATGGGTTCATTTCTGTCCACCTTAAAAAGCTCAAACTAGTGTGCCATATGATACATACATAGACTAAACTGGAAGAAGCAACCAGTTTTGTGAGCTCAGAACTATCACTGCGTCCTAAAAAACATTGCTTTCCAAGCCAGAGAGATGGAGAATTATATCGTCTTGGGTTTGATTAAGGTTTGAAGTCCACAGTCAGTGGGACCCACCGCACTGGGTACACCTTTCTCGCTGCGCCATACTGCCACCTCATGGTCACCAGAATCAGGCCCCCTTTCCTGTACCTCAGCTGCTCAGTTGCCACTGCATCAGCGGGTGGCTCTGGAGAGAAGTCTCCTTTCGGGGAGCCCACCTTCTTCGTTTCTACAGGCTCTCACTCTTTTCTGGTACCGGGCAAACCCTCTCACATGTCCATCCTGTGTATGATGAGACCCAAGGTACCAGAACCGATGCTTCTGAACGGGTCCAGAACATTTTACATTGTAGTCCATGTACTGTCCTGCCATAGGCTATGGGAATGAAGGAAACAGACAGAAGTATGTGTCACTAGAGAACGGAGTTGGAAAAGATGATATATGCAATGTATAAGAAGATAATATGGTAGGTCAGGGAATAATAGATGTCAGGGAGAAATAAAATAGGATAAGAGATAGGGTTAGGGAGTAGGACACAGTGAAATGTTCAAATGGTTAGAAACACTATACTGTACTGAACATCTCAGAGGCATTAGCAGGCCCTCTTAGGGAGCCAGTCAGGCCTAATTAATATGTTCTCTTAAGAACATGTATCAAACTCTTACTGTACATGAAGCTCTTGGTTGCTGTCCATTGTCATCATAAAAGCAGAGAGAAGTAGAAGGCATGGGTCGTGTGTGTTCCTGAAGAGGGTGGAATGTGAACCGCATGCCTTCCTTTTCTGTCTACCATAAATTCCATCTTCTCTCAGCAGTTCACACACGGTCCATACCGAACTCTTTCAACTCCTGCTTTAAAATCCACCACTTGTGGGACTACCAAGATATTTCTGTCCTATCCTGACTCTTCTGCCCAGCTTTTTTGTTATCATTTCCCTCTTTCAGATTGGGGCATGAAAAGAGAGCCATCCTCTCTAGTCAGACAGTGTCAATCTCCTCCTACCAACACGGAGCATAGCGTTTTGTATCTTCTTAGGGACCTCAGAGTTGCTGGCGCACAGGGCTCTCTGACCAGTGAAGAGGTGGAGCCCAGAGAGCCCCACGCCTGCTCAGATCATTCCAGAAGTAATTCAGGGCACAGAAAGGGAGGGCTTTGGCCAAGGCTAACCCCATGTCACTGCACAGTTGGAAGCTTTTAGAGCCCTTTGTGATGTTGGCAACTGAGCACCACTTTGTCTCTGCTGCAGGTGGTCAACAGAGGGGACCCCTATCCTCAGGAGGTAGGCGCCACTGTCCACAAAGTCATGGAAAGGCTCAGTTACTCCAACCCATACCGACTGGTTTGGCAGTCCAAGGTAGGTGGCACTTAACTCTCAAACATTGCTGGCACTTAACTCTCAAAAATCTGTTTCAGGGTGGTGCACGCCCGTGATCTCAGCACTCCATGAGGCTGAAGCAGGAGGATCGCCAGTGAGAGACTAGCCTGGGAAGTTTAGTAATTAAATGAGACCTTGCCTCAAAATAAAAATTAAGGCCTAGAGTTGTAGCTCACTGTGAAGGCCCTGAGTTCAATTTCTAGTCACCTGATTGCTCACTATAGGCAGAAAGAATTCTAGAAGCAAGTAAGATAGAAAGGAAAACCAAGTGATTTGTAGAATCCCATTGGTTTAATATTTTATTTTTTGATGTAGAAACTATTATTTATTTATATTAGGCTAACTTTAAGAATGATTCAGGCTTCGATACAATCATACAACACATTCCAACAGCTGCAAGAGTGGTTCTCGCCCCTGACGGGCAGTGGTGTGCCTAGGGTTGGGAGTTGCTGGGTGCTATAGATACAATGGCCGAAGGGTCTACTTACATGTTCATCCTCTCTAATAGGTTGGTCCAGTTCCCTGGTTGGGTCCTCAAACAGACGAGGCTATCAAAGGGCTTTGTGAGAGGGGAAGGAAGAACATCCTCTTAGTTCCAATCGCCTTTACCAGTGATCACATTGAAACGCTGTATGAACTGGACATTGAGTACTCTCAGGTTTTAGCCAAAGAGGTAGGTACGCTGGTGTCCAGAGAATTCATCTCACTGCGATCTGTTTCAGAAGGAAATGTTTTCTGCAACCTTCGGTGTCATTCCAAACTTGTGTGCTTACTGTGCCTGTTATATCATTGACGACATGTGCCACGTCCTTATTGTTTGGAGTAGTCACCTTGATGCATCGAGTTCACTCAGTGTCAGCAGTGGGAGAGGACCCTTGTGCCCTGATTTAACCAGGTGGCCCAGCATTCACCACAGCAAATGTCATTCTGCTCAGTTGGAGTTAGTGTGCTACACAGAAATAATAACGACTGCTTTTCTTTAGAAAAAAGAATTATACACCTCACCAATTCCAGCAGAGCAGTTTATCACCCTATAATCCCTTTTGTTCCCCTAGGATGGTTTTGTCCTTTACTTGGGCTCTTACAATCCTCACTGGGTTCCAAGTCATAAGAGACAAGAGTCATTTCAGAGACGGAACATGGGAGCTGTGTGTGTTGTCATTTCCTTGACCTCTCTTATGCATTCACTTCATTAGCTTTTTGCTGCCACATTGCGATCAACCTGATTATTGGAATAACAGATGCCACCCTTGGTGTTTTGTAAGATAAGATGGGTATGAATTGTCCTTCCGCATACAGAGACCTACTGCTCACTGATCTTGTGGCTGCTGAAGCCCTGCCTGAAGCCTACGTGCCTCTGTGGGAAGTGCCCTAGGAAGAGCAGCCCCTCTTCCCCTCTCGCCTTCTGTTAGAGCTTCTGGTTATCCCTGTGTGACGGATTGATGGAGGTCTGGCCTGGCATGGGTAGTGCGCACAGGACAGAGTGGAAAGTAGATGGGGCCAGAACTTGCAGCCCCAGCCCCCTGTTGTGTGCATGCCCATGCTAGTCATCAGTCAGAGGGGTGATGTTAGGGAATGCCAACTTTGTTATGGCAGTATTGATGAAAAATAGTTTGTGGGCAGGTTGTGATTGGTAATAATGAGGTTGTAGCATTGTCCTTGGGTTTTCTTCTACAGGTGAAGCCTCTGTATCCCATTGTATCTTTGGTAGCTGTGAACTTGCTAAAAAGATACAGTGAAAAAGCTGGGTGTGGTGCCATACCCTTGCATTGCCAGCATTCAGGAGGCAGGAAGCTGTCCTAAGTTCCAGCCCAACCTGGGTACATAGTGAGTTCAAAGCCAGCACAAACTGCATAGTGAGAGCTTTTCTAAAAGAATAAGAGAGACAGTGAAAACTTAGTTCATACTATTAGGATTGGAAAATGAATTTTTATCTGTGTTGAATGACAGTTTACATTCATTTATATTACTGAGCTGAGATTATTTAGTGATTTAGTAGATAATAAATTAATCCCTATACAGAATGAAGAAAATCACCTAACTGTAATTTATTTCATTATCTTGAGAGATTGTAGTGTATTTAAAATAATTAACTACAGAGTTTTATAAATTTGCTCCTGAAGTAGACATGACTTTGTTGCTTTTTGATAATAAAAATAGTAAAAATATCAGATAGGGCAGAGCAGCCTATGAGGTGTGATTAAAAAAATACACCAAATTTTAAACTAAAAATAAAGAATTTATGGCAGTAAAAGACACATTGGCATTAATCTTCCTCAGAATCCTCCCCATCTCTTCAGCCACTTATCCTGCCACTTTCTGAGGCAGAACTGAACTTCGCTCTCATAAGTATCTTTTCATGGCTGCCGCAGTGTCCTGGATTGGCTCAAAACGTTTCCAGTAGTTTCTGCGAAATAGAAATACTGTGGTGTATTCTTGTTCACATTATTCAACAAATCTGGCACCGTGTGACTTCATGCTCTTCCCCAAAATCAAAGCCACCCTAGAGGTAATCATTTTGAATTCGTTCAGTTCACTGAGGCAGTCACAACCAAAAAGCCAAAGACAAGAAAAGAGAAGCCACAGAAGAGGACTTTCAGGACTGAGCAGTGGAATAAGTCTACGTGAAGGGAGGCGAGCCTAGAGAGGGGTTCATGGCAATGTCTTACTGTAATAAGAATTTGAAAAGATTTTGTTCATGCCTTGTAATATAGTAAGTGACCCTTCAGAAAAATCTGTTACATTTGATAAAAGCAGGTCCCTTTTTCTTTTAAATGTGTGCTTTAATAAAAATAGCTTCTCTGAGTTTAACAAAAATAGTATTTCATTCAGACTGCCTTATAATCTTCTCTTTGTCGTTCTTAAAAGTATGTTATGGGCCTCAATCAGTAAATTAATTAAATCTTTAAAATTATTAACCCAAACCTAATGGGTACATGTTTAAGGGGTTCTTAATGTCTGCTCTCCCACCCCGTTTTATTATAAATACTTTTATTTTTCTAGTCATTTTCTAAGGACAGATTCCAGACGCGCCTCAGCGGTGACGCGCCACTTGTTCAGGGCGCGACCTTGAACGCGGCAGCCGTCTGCCCTCTGCTGCGGCCGAGTCCTGCGCGCGGCTTGTCTCACAGCCCCCGCTCGGCCCCGACCCCGACCTAGGCGTCCGCCCGCTGCCGGCGTGTTTCCCTCACCAGTCTCGTGGTCACAGTTCATGGCAATCAGAAAGATAAAGGCCCTGGCAGACTGTCTTCAGGGAAGAGAGGGATGGTCCTAACTACTTGGATGAATCCAAATAGTGCTAAGTTATTTGGGAGATGATGAAACTGGGTATTTTGGAGAGGAGGAAGAGAATGACACTGAAACAACCCGCGCGTGTGTGCGTTAGTGTGTATTTTTCTGTACAAAAAAATATTTTTTTTAAACCTGACCCCACATTGTATTTAATCTAGATCCAATATACATTTTAGAGTCCACAAACTAATTTCCTTCGTTTGGCGCTTGGCATCAAAGCAGAGAAGAAATCGTACTTAATTAAAGCAACATTGTACCTCAGTAGAGTCTGTAAGAGAATGTATTAGAAAAGTAGAATTAGAATAAAAAAGAATGACAAGCAAATTTAAATCAATTAGAGAATTCTATCTAGAATAACCTGAGCCGACGTCTGCACACAGGCCAGACCGCCGGTGGGAGGTGACGGGGTGGGGGTGAGGGGGCCACTGGAAGGAGTCTGTGGTAACAGGAATCCCCGTGTGCGGGCCCATCTCTCTCACTTATGATCTGTGTGCACGCTCGTAGTCAGACTGTGAGTTATGTGTGTATGCATGTGATTTTTATAGCCGTTTCTTTAAAAAAAAAAAGGAAAATAAAAATGTGTCTGTTTTTCCTCCCCTTTCTCATCTGATTCAGTGTGGAGCCGAAAACATCCGAAGAGCGGAGTCTCTTAATGGAAATCCATTGTTCTCTAAGGTATCTGCAGTGTTACAACCGTTTTAGTAGAACATACCGGGGAGTAATCCTCTGAGAAGCGCTTGCAGAATATTGGTTTTCTCACATATTAGAACATTTGGCGTTCCAATTAATTACAAAAATAAGATCGAATTCCTTACCCACTCCTTCCTTTTTCCTTTAGGTAGCCCCACTTTTCTTACTTTTACCCACCTATAACGATGTATAATTTAAAATCTGATTTTCAGGGGAAAGGGGGAGTGGGTGAGGTAAGAGTCTGCATTTCCTGGATTCTGTGTTTTAGTTTTCTGCAAGCCGAGGATGCGCAGGGAAGGAAAATGTGGAATTCAGTTCAGGACTTTCTGAGGCAGAGTAGAAGCCTGAGCTGCGCACGCGTGCTGGCCCAGCAGACTTTGTGCTACTGATGCTCCGTGCCCCTGTGTGTCTTGCAGGCCCTGGCTGACCTGGTCTACTCACACCTCCAGTCGAACAAGCTGTGCTCCACGCAGTTGACTCTGAGCTGCCCGCTCTGTGTAAATCCTGTCTGCAGAGAGACTAAATCTTTCTTCGCCAACCAGCAGCTGTGACCCAGGGACCCTGCGGGATTAGGCAAATGCCCAGCATCTCAGATGGGAGGGGGACCGTATCTGAGACTGGAGGAAGCCACCTGAGTGTCTGCACGGCCTTTGGGAATGACTGGCACTTCCCGAGGAACAGACTCTGAACGCTGACTGCGAGACTTCAGTTTTCATGTGACTTATACAGTGAGCATGTTCTCTTTGGGTAAATTTACCAGTTTTGAATTGCCACAAGGGCATTTGAGAAATAGCTCTTGCAAATTTATTTCATGAGATACACACGTATTTTAAATACAGATTTTGCTTTTGTTGCCTAAAACAACTCCCAGAAAGTACGAGAGTTCTTTCCGTCCCCTCTGTGGGGTCAGTGTGACTGAGAGCTGTTTACAGCCTCATCCATACAGTAGTAGTTTTTAAAGTAAATGTACTAGAGTTTGTTAAGTACAATTTCAAGAGGAAATATGACCTATCTTTTCTGTAAGCCTGTGCATGGCTACAGGAGGCTGGGAGGAGGTTTGGTGCCTACCATGGCTTCTGTTTCCAGGAAAGCCACTGTTCCTTGGTCATTTTGGTGTCTGCGTGCGTCTCACTTTCTTTACCTCCAAACCGGATCAAGTACAGATTTCAGAAGTGCTGTGCGATTCCTTAGGCACATGCGGCCAGTGAGTGTGTGGAGACCCATTGCTAGCCACAGGGGCCTTGGTAGGCAATCTGCAGTGCCTCAGGAAGGGGACCGCCCACTGCTTCCTGTCTCTGAGGACTGTCTTGCCAGGAAAGCCACCGAGGGGCTGAGCTTTAAAGCTGCCCTCACCCAGGGTCCTAGGGTGTCTTTCCTGACAACCTTTTCTGATCTTATTTGAATGTCTCCTTTCTGCACATTGCAGAATTATTTTATAAAACCAATTGTATTTTGTAACCTTGAATTCTTTCTCAGTTTACATGTTTTTATTATAAAATTATATATCCATATAGTGGGACATCAAAAAAATACAGAAAAGAATAACTACTTTAATGTAGCAAGTATTATCATTTTATTGTGTTTCATGACAGTTTTTTCCTGTGGATTTTTTTGATACCATTGTCACCTTGAATTTTTGAATGAGAAAATATTTGAAATGTAGAAACAATGCGAGGTCAGATCTGGTCTTCTATATTTGGAATTAAATAGATCGAAAACATCTATGATGGATTCATGAAGAATTTGTAATGATCGCTTTCTCTTCTCCAAGCCCTTAAAACTTTGTTCTTCAAAATAACATTTCTTTGATTTTTTTCTAAAAGCCAGGTCATAAAGTGGAAGTAGTTAGGGGATTCATAGATCTTCTATATTCAGGATTTGCTTTTGATTAATGTTATGACATCATTAAAGTTTTAGCTAGTGCGATTGATGCCATTAAATCAAAACTGATCAAAATAATTAAATATAAGGAACTTACTTTATAATACAAGGAAAGAAACATGTGACATGCTCTAGTCAGTCATTTTGCTATGCTGATAATGACCCTCAAGCATGATCAGTGTCTACATTTCTTTTGTCTCAAATTCAGGTCCTTAGTAAGTTATTTCTAGGAAAAGATTTAAGGTGCACATAGTTTGAGTCTATCCTTTTTCATCATCTTTTTTGGGGATTAGATTTAAAAGAGTCTGAGTGGGCCAGAGGGTTAGCTCAGTGGTTCCGGCGCCTGCCTCGCAAGCGCAAGGTCCTGAGTTCACTCCCCAGTAACCACATACAATGCTGGGCATGGAGACTCACGCCCACTAGCCATCAATACCACATACCACAATGCTGGACATGGTGGCTCATGTCTGTAATCCCAGCACTCGGGAGGCAGAGACAGGAGGATTGCTGAGTTTGAGGCTTGCCTGGGCTACATAGTGAGCTCAGAGCCAGCCTGAACTACAAAGTGAGACCCTGTCTCAAAAAACAAAACAAAGCAACAACAACAAAAAAACAGAATCTGAGTGACTGTCCCACAGTGAAGCGACTTTCTGGGCTTGTGGCCTAGTTTTGGAAAACAGGTTATACTCAAGCTATTCTACACACACACACACACACACACACACACACACACACACACACACACACACACACACACTAATGGTCTGCTTCTCTTCTCCAGCTGTGTAGAGGTGAAGATAATATTGTCATGGAGATATGTGACAGTCCTGATTCAGGAGTCCTTTTTGGGGTTTCCAGAGCCCCTTATTTGCTAAGCAAACTTTGAGTCAGCATTGACTTGGATGTCTGAAATAATATCCTTGATCTGAATTGGGGGGGAGACTGGCCTTAATGAGAGGCAAGCTGTGTATGGTGGTGCATGCTTGTAATCCCACCACTCAGGAGGCTGAAGCAGGAGGATAGCCACAGGTTCGAGGCCAACTTGAACTACTTAGTGAGACCCTATCTCAATTAAATAAAGTAAGATAAAATAAAATAAACCTAATGAGAGGCAAAGGTAGCTTTCCTGAGATCACTGTCCATAGCCCTTGTGCCTCTAAAAAAGTATTCCCTTTGACTGTAAGCATAGATGGATGTCACAAAAGAGAGTAGCATATAGTAAGATACATTATTTTTAGAGCCAATAGTCTTTGAAAGTTGTTATTCTGTTTGTAAACTTTAAAGTAAAAATGTATGCCCTGGTAATTGGCAATGAACTGCTGGCAGTGTCTTCCAGCTGTGCCTCGCAGGGACCTGGGTGCTCCTTGATGGATAGCCCACTTCCACGGAAGCCTTCCGGGGCTGTGTGGGTGTGCTGGGTTAGCTTGCCAGGGCAATCACAGAGCCCAGGACACGGATGGGTAGCGTAGGAAGAAGCAACTCCTTAAGAATGTACATTGAAGGAAATCTTTGCACTCAGAAATGAGCTCTTTGTTCAGAGCCCTTTAAATATATGTCAGTGGTGAATTCGTGTTGGGTAAATAGTAAAAATCCATGACTTTCTGGTGATACTTCAGAGTCCACACCCCTGTTCCAGTAATCTGATGACCAGAAAACAGTCTTTGTTTAGAATTTTGTTGTTTCCTTATGGCTGAAATGAAACAACGTTGATTACGTATGAAGAGCTAGCAGATTTTGTGCTCTAAGTTCCATAAACCAAGGCTATCAGAAGGTATCAACAACCCTGCAGAATATTAGATCATTTAGAGTTTTAGCTGACCTTAAAAAGATTTTTGTTTTTTCAATCCCCAGTACCGCAATTTTTTTTTTTTTTCAGTACCAGGGATTAAATTCAGGACTTGTGCTTGCCAGGCAGGCACAGCGTCCCTGAGCTACATCCCAGATGTGGCAGACAGGTCACTGAAAATAGTCCCTACTTTTGCTTTCCTCAGCTAAGGCACATGAGAGAGAGGTTCACTCAATCTGACACCATCAGCATGTAAAGTAGGTTATTAGCTCAGCAGGGGAGAGGACCCAGACCTGCGTCCTGCTCAGAATGTCAATGACTGTGTTGGACCCGCAGTCCACGGGACCCTCTCTGCTCCCGCGTTTCAGGGACGGGCAGGCATCTGTCAAGGGCCTCCTGTGCTCCAGCTGGAAGCCAGGATTTAAAAGTGGTCGCGCAGGAAGAAGGATGGCTATGTATGTGCATGCGGAGGTATATTTGTCTCTGACCTGTTCAAGGGCCTGCAAAACCCCTTCTCCCCGAACTGTGTGGAGAGCCCAGGAGCATGCTGCCCACCCTGAGGGAGAAATGGGTACTTCTTTAAGACATCACAGATTGGGAAACAAAATTGTTGGGAGGGAGCTAGTGCCTTCAGTTAGGATTATTCAGTTATTATTAGGAAGATGGGGATTCCTTAGAGGAAGATAAAAGCTAATTATTTCTAAAAATTATAAAATTAGAAACATTTAATTAAGGTCATGGCTCAAAAGACTTTGCCAAGATGATTCACATGAGTTTCATTCTAGTTGCTTAATAAGATTCCTTTGTGACCAGCACCTTTAGTAACTTTGCCCAGTCCAGGTGGTTTTCTGTGATATTTGAACTTCATTTTATAGAAACCAACACAATGTCAGAGTACATATGTTAAGGGGTTAAAACCAAATACTGGCATGGCTCAAGAAACCCAAGTTCTAGAATCTTTGCCAGTTAAAATACTCCATCACGTCCCGATCATGTTCTGGTGTCTTGTGCCTACCTTCTAGCATTCCAGATCACTTAGTGGCACCCAAAGCCCTTTGATTTACATTTTCCAGGTTTTCTCCAACTAGACAGTTATGTGATGCGGCTGATATCTGACTTTGGCCTTAAAACTTGTGCTTCTTGGATTGTGAATGTAGCTCAGTGGTACTGGCCCCTGCCTGGCAAGTGCAAGGTCCTAGTTCGATCCCTGGTACCAAAAAAAAAAAGGTGGTTCTTTTCAAAATACACGTATTCGGGAAATCAGAGTGTGCAGAGCAATGCAGCACTTCATCATGTGGTAAGTAGTGCACCTCAGTCCTGCCCCCAAGCCCTGTGCAAGATAAGTCTTACAGAGAGGAGCTCTGGGAGGCAGCTCCCTCAGGAGACCACATTCATAATCGGGTCCCACGAGAGGAAGAAATAATGGGGAAGTCTTGTTATGCCTTTCTACAGGGAAGAGGAAGTGAAAAATGCACCCCATGACAATCAGTTTCTGACAATATTCTTTGATAATGCTGGCTTAGTTGTTTTTAGCTGAAATCATTAGCTTCCATTTTTAGTATAACAACAACTATCAGCTAAATTAGTCCACAGCAGGCCATTAAGATGGATGATGGAATTAAGAACATTTTTGGAAAAAAGCCTGGTTTCAGCCTTTGTCATAAGCCCTTGAGCGGTGATCTGGGTCCTGTTTCTGCTCCTTGCAGGTTCCCTCTCTGACATTGTGTTTGTGGACGCACACCCTCAGCAGCTGGCTCCCCAAACTGGACACACAGACCAACTTTTCCCCTTGCAGTCACTCCTGTGGGTCAAATGTTTCCTGTCCTGGCACATTAGGAAATGATAGATTTTACCCTGAGAATTCGTTCTATATTCTTCTTATTTAAAAAGAATTAACATTTGTGGCATGGAATTGAGTGCACCAGCAGGCATACTGTGTGCTAGTTTGCAAACCAATAGCTAAATTCTCAGTTTGTTAACTACCGCAATCATTAACAATTATATCACTATGCTTGTTTTTCTTTTTTAAACATTTGAGTGATTATTGATTATGCCAGGGACCAAATTGAAGGCCTCGTGTGTGTTAGGCAAGTGTTCCAACACTGAGCTAAGTCCTAGCCTTGACCATTGCATAATTTACAATTATGTTAAAAACTATCATGCCCTATTTTATATATTACTTTGGACTTAAGGTGATAAAAAAAATGTTGATGTAGTTTCAAAGCTGTCTCAAGAGCTATTGTCAGTAGCACAGACGTATGAGGAAACATTCTTCCAGTATGTTTGCAACTATTATCCAACTTATCCAAGTGACATCTTGACCTATAAAGAAGCTGTTTTGTATCATTAGTGAAAACAACGAATTAGTAAGAACAACGAATCAACATCCATGTCAGAACTGTACTTGCTGATCAGTTGTAACCCTAGGTTGGCTGTACATACAAGAGCTGAGGGAAAGAGCACCACATGCTTTGAGAAGCAATAGAGCTGAGGGAAAGAGCACCACATGCTTTGAGAAGCAATCGACTACATGGAATTTATAGTAACAAGTACTGTGCCTTTTATTGTTGATAAATTGTATGTTCTGCATATTTTAGATGAGTAACATTTATGATTAACATAGTCACACACACAGGCACAGCCTTTTTTTTTTTAGACAGGGTCTCGCTTTGTAGTTCAGGCTGGCCCTGAGCTCACTATGGTGCCCAGGCAAGCCTTGAACTCAGCAATCCTCCTGTCTCTGTCTCCCGAGTGCTGGGATTACAGGCCTGAGCCACCATGCCCAGCACTGTGGTATGTGGTATTGATTGCTGGTGGGTGTGAGTCACCACGCCCAGCATTGTATGTGGTTACCAGGGATCGAAGTCAGGACCTTGCGCTTGCGAGGCAGGTGTCGGAACCACTGAGCTAAATCTCCGGCCCAGCACAGCCTATTTTTTCAGACTCCAGGTTGGTGATCGTGTCCCAGCATAGCACTGGCCCACAGGAGCTTCTCCAGGGTGCTAGGAATGATATTTATGTTGCTGTGAGAGCCTCTCCAGATGGTTTATCCAGAGCAAGCGTGCTGGGCCATCACCAGTTCAGAGGGAAAGCTACCCAACAGTGAGTCGATGTTTAATCTTTGAAGTACAACTCCATTTGTCTCCAACACAAACTCATGGGCCAGAGTCCCTGGAAAGCAAGACTCAACTAGCAGTTCTAGCCAAAGGGCTCACTTGAAGAACTTTCCATAGCAAAAACTCTGAAAATTCGTATCTGCTTTTCTTCTCATCACATTTGGCCCTGGAAAATTGTCACAGTGAATGCTTCATGCAGCAGCTGGTACTGGTTCAGAGGAACATGAGTTGCTCTTCCTTAAAGCAATGCACCAAGCATGGTAGCATGTGCCTGGTATTCCAGCATGCTGGTAGGTTGAGGCAGGAATATCAAACATTTGAACTCAGCCTGGGCAACTTAGCAACTCAGAAAGATCTTGTGTCAAAAATTTAAAAAGAATGGGTCGGGGATTTAGCTCAGTGATTCCAGCATCTGCTTTGCAAGCACAAGGTCCTGAGTTCAATCCCCAGTAACCACACACCACAATATCAGGCATGGTGACTCACACTCACCAGCAATCAGTACCACATACCACAATGCCGGGTTCACGCCTGTAATTCTAGCACTCAGGAGGCAGAGACAGGAGGATTGCTGAGTGCGAGGCTTGCCTGGGCTACATAGTGAGCTCAGGGCCAGCCCGAACTACAAGCAAAACCCTGTCTTTAAAAAATAAATAAATAAAAATTTTTTTTAAAGGATTTGGGAATTTAGCTTAGTGGCAAAGGCCTTGGGCTAGTGATAAAACAAAAAGGCAGTGGTTCTCTGTGAGCTGGCTTTTCATTCCCAGAGCCATCTTTTCATGTCCATTCCTCTGAAGGGTCAAATCTCAGGGTGCCTCTGATGGGATGAGGCGAGGGAGCATTGTGTCCCAAGATGCACAGAGCTGGCCCCTGAAGGCAGAGCCAGTTCTCACTGGTACCGCAGGGACCCTGTGCCACAATGTTGCCATTATATCCCAGCCCTTGGCTCCTACCTTTCCCATGTTTCCATAAGTCAGGCCGCCCTTTCCCACCGTAGGCTTTTCCTACACTTTCTTTTATTTATGTCTTTCATGTGTTGATTACATACATGACAGAAAGAAGAAAAAGGGTCTCATAGGATGAACTACCTCTTCCTGTGCCTCAGAACTTGACCAAAATAGATGACAGCTCCACACAGCCACTTCACGCGTCCCTTTGCGCTTCTCCGCTCCCCTTCAAAGCTGCATTTCTAAGATGCTGCCTCTCGTTTCTCTGACATGGCCTTATCCTTCGCTGCAATCCCTTGATCCTCAGGAGCTCAGAATATCTCCAGGGCTTTATGCCTGATCCTTTCTGTATCCCCCAAAGGCCAAGTGCCAAGCTGAGCCATGGTGGTGTCCAATGGAAAAGGTCAGCCTGGCGTTACCTTCCTGAGAGACGTCTCTTCAGGAGTGTGACCAGACGTTTAACTGCAGCTGTGTAACACGAGGTAGCATTCTGAGGGTCTGTGGCTGCTTGAATACAATCTCTGCTCAGAAAAATGTAAATGGATTCCCCCAGCTAAGGAGCTGCACAGCTGAACGTTAGTGCCTTTATTCTCGGTCTGCATTAGCACCATCTGGGCCAAATTATCTCCATTTGTGTTGCATTCCCGGCTCCTAGCTGAGTCGGCTTCGAGGATTTGAAGAGGACAGATTTCTCCTCAAAACCGGTGCAAGTGTCTGAAGACTGAGAGGCCACAGGCAGGGCAAGGCATCAAACTGCTTACCTGGGCAAAGTTAGGGGGAGGACTAGGGCGGTCTCATGTGCACATAGGATCCCTGACGTGAGAAGTCTGTTTTTCTGCTCCTGCTTGGAGTTTCGTTGTCTTGCTTCACTTATTATTTGCGTCCATTGAGTTTCTTTATAAAGAAGTGTGCTATATCAAGCAAGGTGTTGGCATGCCTGTAATCTTAGCACTCTGGAAGACGGAGGCGGGAGTTCAAGTCACACCTGGGCAACTTAGCAAGATCCTGTTTCAAAATACAAAAGGACTAGGGAGGGTAGCTTAGTGTAAAGGCCCCAGGTTCACTTACCCCCACCCTGTGCTAGATGGTCTTTCTCTTACCCTGAGAGGAAACACTCTTCTGGAGTTACTGGTTTTAAACAGTACAACAGCAATTCTACTTAAAGCAGGAGTCTGGAGAGGATGACCTTCATTTTAATATAGATTTTCATTTCTGAGGGTATCCACTGGTAAATGTTTAACAGCGGGCTCTCTGGGAGGAAAAAGAACCCTGATTTGTAGTGCTTGCTGATTTCCATCCTGTAAATACTCGCTCTGTAGTTGATCCCAGATTACCAACACGATGTCCCTGATAGTTTGGGGAAAAAGGACCAAACTGGTCTTCAGAAGACAGCTCTCACGCACTGTTTGGTATCCCTTCTCAGAGACCGCTTACCATGCTTTCTGGAATGTTCTCCCACCCCGTTCTCTTCTGTCCTGGGGTGAACAGAATCTTGGGGATGCTGAGCCCTAATGGGGGCCGGGAGCTGAAGAGGAAGAAGGCAGGTTCCTGTCAGCACAGCGTTCCTCACAGTGCACACTGCGAGCTTGGCTCAGTAGGGTGTGGCACGGAGAGACTCTGGGTCCTTCGTGTGTGTGTCTCTTTCTCTCTCTGTCTCCACTCTGACAATCCTTGGAGCTATAAAGTATCTGTTTTTCCCACCTCAAGAAGTTACTGTGAAAATCATCGACACAATGTAGATAAAACCATAGTGTAGACTAGAGAGGCTGGGGCATGGAAAATTGGTTACCAAGTTTACCAACATCTATGAATTGTTCTTAGGTGATATTTTAATATTTTTTCACTATAAACAATAATATATTAAAAGTAAATAGATGTGGAAATCACTTATAATCTTATGACAGTTGATAAATCGAATCTCCCATATTTTATGTATTCTTTAGATTTATAAAAGTACTTATACCATTCTTACTCTTTTACCCTGTATCAGTCACTTAGTAATAGCCCATGGACACATTTTATTTGTTATTCCACATTACTATTTTACAACACAATTGTAATGGCTGCATAATATTATATGAGCTTATTGTTTCTTACATACCTCCATTATTGGAACTTTATATTATCGTTATTATTTTTTTAGGCAGGGTCTCGCTTTGTAGTTCAGGGTAGCCCTGAGCTCACTGTGTAGCCCAGGTAAGCCTCTAAATTACAGCAATCCTGCCTCTGACCCCTGAGTGCTGGGACTACAGGTGTGAGCCACCCTTCCTGACATTGTGGTATGTGGTTACTGAGGATCGAACTCAGGACCTTGTGCTTTCAAGGCAGACACCGGAACCACTGAACTAAATCCCTAGCCTGGATGTTTATATTATTTTTATTTTTCCCTATTACTAAGCAAAATTTGATAAATATCCTTATAGACACTATCTTTGAAAATATTCTCAATCATTTCTAGAGAAAAATTCCTAGAGGTGAATTTTCTGATCAAGGGATACTCTTGCAGATTTTTAAAAAAAATGATTAATGAAATTATGGATATGGCATATTTTGTACAGTGCAATGCTTAAGGGGTATGTGTGGATGTGTTTGCATGTGTGCTTGCCTGCCAAAATTTCTAATAAATGGTGGCTGTTGTTATCTATACTATTCAGTTGATTAGCAGACTATTATTACTGTATTATTTCTACTGGTAACTTTCAGGCTTAGATTCTACAGATTTTTCCTTGTACTATGACGAGTGTCGTGATAGCATGAATATTTCAAGTCTGAGTGCTCACAAAGCCTGAATTCTCTTGTTCTGTTCTTTATGTTCTTTAGTGCCACTTTCTTTTGGTTCTTTGTCCTGAGAGAGTTTTGGGCAAAGGGAAAAGACAGTTCATAGTTTTGAATATTAGGAGAAAGTAGAGTTTCAGGTTCAAATAGTTTGGAGGGTTGCGTATGCATTCCGCTTACCCTTTACGGATCTGCAGGCCCCTGAGCAGAGCCCATGTGTGTCCTGAACACCCTCTTGTCCCTGTGTGGCTCCTAGCTGGCTCCCAGGGGACGGAGCTGTCCGTCAAAGCCAGGCAGGCTGTGGAGCAGGTAACCACTGCACTCACACAATTGTCCCTTTACAGAAGGTCAGCGGGGAGTGTGTTCCTTCCTGTTTATACCCTCTTGAAGGTTTTCGTGTCCGTGCTAACCCACTGCGGTCCTGGGCCAAGGCCAAGTTGCCCATCAATATTTTAAAGTAGTGGTGTTATAAAATTTATGGAAGACGCACAAAGGACAATTCCCTGAAGTGATGAGCCCGCTGAGAAGGAACACTGGCTGAAAGGAAATTTCCCACTCAGAAGCAGTGTGAGATCACGAGCCAGGCTGGCAAGCCCTTCTATGCATGGGGCATGGAAAATCTGACCTGGTTTCAAATCCCACCTACAACTGTTAATTTATTTGGTTATCTATTAACAGTCTCCTGGCAGCTTACTTTTATGTTTAAAATTAAGTGCTTGATTGATTATTTTCTAGAACCGTGATGGGCTCTTGTTCTATACTTAAGCCAATCCATTAGTGAGCTCTCTCATTACTGATTTTTCCTTCCTTTCCTGGTTCATTGTGTGTACACGAGTGTGCATATGTGTTTGTGTGCGGGTGTGTACACCTGAAGGTTGAGAGTGGGGGTGCAGGATGGAAGGAAGGAGTTTTCATTCTGCAAGTGGAAGAAAATAGAGCTTTTATATCCCCTAACTAGTCATCCATAAGAATTTTTCAGTGTCCAAGAAGCAGTGATTCATAGGTAGAAGCTGTATCCCAAAGAATTTAATATCATTATATTAAAGTTTGTCAAATTTTAGAAGAAGCTTCTAGTTTTAAAAACTTCTGTTTGCCTTTTACCAGCTTTGTAGGCATCCTCAAATATAAGGTGTTCTCAAATATTTCCCTCTTCCCAAGATTTTGCTTCTGAGGTTTGGGAACGCATTGCTTATTTAAAATTGGTGTTTATTAACTATTGGATAGACAGGAAAAAAGTGATGTAAAGCAGAGCTTTTGAGTTTGGTATTTGGGTAGACTTCCCAGTGAGCTAGGAGCTGACAGGTCTGTTAAGGCTGGGAGTGGGCAGGTGTGGCTTAAGGTAGCTTGAGTTTCCACAAAGGTCATCTCTGCCCATTCAGAACAGTGGCCTCCGGGACTTCTGAGGAGATGCAATGATTAAGATCTGAGCCATGAAATACCTGGAAAGGTTTGAAAACACTGGAATAAGGTGTTTGATGACAAAACAGTGGAATAAGGTGTTTGATGACAAAACACTGGAATAAGGTGTTTGATGATGACAATCAAACATCCATGTCTTCACTGAGCTACTAATGATGCCACTCTAGTCACTGATTGCTCCTGTACTATTTGCTTTTGATGTGCCATCTTGGTTTATCTGTGCAGTAAAGCTGTGAGTAGATGGGCATTATCATCCACACTTTGAATGGGGCTTCCAAAATAGAACATTCCAAGGATGTCCACTAGTGTGAAGTGTGGAGAGGCATATTCATCTCCCACATGCCTGCTAGGATGTCTTGTCTGAGGGCCAGCAGTTCTCAGTGAGGACACACGACTCCTTCTGCCTTTGTCTCATAGTCGGAACAGAGCAAGCAGGTGTTTGGAGAAGAATCCCCCAAGGGCTGGGGATGTGGCGTGGTGGTAGACCACTTCCCTAGCATGCACAGGACCCTGGATTCAATCTCCATACTGCAGGGTTGCTGTACTCCTAAAATTGTCCATGGAGATATAAATTTTATAATTCTAATTGCCTGGGCATATATATTGGTGGGTTGCATGAAAGTTTTGTTAAAATAAATCTTTTGCCAAATGCTTCCAAATTGGCTTACTTGTAGATCTAGATTTTGAACTCCAGCTAGGAAATATCTTGCCTCAATTGCCAATTCTTATGGAGGGAAAGGAACTGGATCCCGCTAGGGTAAAGACCTGCCATTTTTGGAAGCTTCATAATGGTAACCAGCATTATATAAGGAAGAGAAGTTGGGTCTGGGATAAAAGCTGGTGCTAAAGTACTGATGTCCTTTCTGCTGTTAGCCCTACCACAGATCTGATGTCACACCCTCCGAAGCACACATAACTAACTGAGCTTCTCAGGTCTGATGGGAACATCTGTGATGCATGGGTCATCTGGGCTGCATCCATACAAACTTCCTTCCTTCCTTCCTTCCTTCCTTCCTTCCTTCCTTCCTTCCTTCCTTCCTTCCTTCC
>PVIC010030203.1:0-22054 GCA_004025085.1 Thryonomys swinderianus
TGTAGTTCAGGCTGGCTCTGAGCTCACTATGTAGCCCAGGCAAGCCTCGAACTCAGCAATCCTCCTGTCTCTGTCTCCTGAGTGCTGGGATGACAGGTGTGAGCCACCACGCCCGGCACTGTGGTATGTGGTATTGATTGCTGGTGCGCGTGAGTCTCCTCGCCCAACATTGTATGTGTTCACCAGGGATCGAACTCAGGACCTTGCACTTGTGAGGCAGGTGCCGGAACCGCTGAGCTAACCCTCCAGCCCATCATTACATGTTTTTAATACATGATGATCATGTTTCTTGTAGGGACTGGGTGCACATACTCAGCATTTCACAATCTCTCTCCCTTTCAAAAAATTAATCTCCTTTTCCTGCCTCTCTTTCCTCATTTCAGTCCCCTTGTCATATGCCAAAGATCCATCTCACAATTTTATAGTCTATTCTTTATTTTGCACTTTATTTATCTATTGGGGTTCTCATATTAGAGTAACCATACAATATCTAAGTGTATATGTCTGTTTTACTTCTGAGATAAATTCCTGACTCTTCCATGTTGGACTAGTAGGGAAATAAAATGCTCCTTGTTATGAGTAGCCAGGTAGGAAAGTCTGCCAATCAGCCAACCAACAAAACAAACAATCCCCTTCCCAAAGTCGAAATAGTGGGCTGATCCTTTTCTGATACTCCTCTAAGCAGACTTATAAAATTCCTTCTAGTTCTGGGAATGAAAGAGGAGAAAACTGTTGAAGGAATGATAAAGACTTAGTAACCTCCCCCACCGTGCCTAAAACATTAAGAATTGAATGTAGCAACGGCAGTATTTGTTTTTCATTATCACCTAAAAGGTTTTTTTTGAAATTTGATTTTTGATGGGAACATTGGCAATAGCACATATCTTATTAACATGATACATTGTGCTATAGAAGACCCAAAGCAAAGAAGCAAGAGACCAATAATTTAAACCTCTGAAAGTAAACTTTTCCTCTTTGACGCAGTTGTCTTGGATATTTTGTTACTGTGATGAAAATCTGACTAATACATTAAAGGGCAAGGTCTGTCATCAGATTTGATGCTGTTGGAATTTTGAAATGATGATGACTGCGGTGCCATGCTAAGCTAACTGTAATAACTCTAATCTGTTAGGAAAATATCTCTGAATTCGACTAATACCGAGTCAAGGTGCCACCATGCTTCTATGGTGTGGTGTCTACATTCACAGTCAAAGAAAATGCTAGCTTTGAATTAGAGGTCAGTGAGCATTTTGTTTTCCTCTTAATTCCTCCACCCTGAGTTCTATCTACTGACCTCCTTGAAGATCTCTGCGCTTGAGTTTAAGAACTCTTGCTAGTCAAATTTCTGGTAGCTTTTTAAATACTCTGCATGTTTCCTTGACCTTGTTTATTCTGTTTTCTTTCCATCTGAATTGATTTTCATGTCCATATTTTCATCTCCAAATGTCACTTCTTCCAAGAAGCTATCCTCGTGTTCTCCAGGGCACAGCTATCTCTGCACTTCCTTCACCTGCCACCATCACCTTGTCACCTTGTGTAGTGACTCTACAAGTATCAAAGCTTGTAATATTCCTGCTTTATTTAGCCCCATCACCCACACAACATGTCTTCTTGATTTCTCTCACTTCTTTTCACATGCTTTCAGATTATAAGGTTGATCATAAGTCCCAAACCTAGTGTATTTAGAATGATTTTTTCCCCCTTCAGTACGGGGGATTGAACTCAGGACTTTGTACTTGTCAGTCAGCTACATCCCTGTCAATCCCATGTACTGGAATCAATCAGATTTCATTTGCTTCCATACTGGGGTTGTAAAATGTCAACAAAGCCTGTGAGTAGCTCATGCCAAATACAAATAATGCCTTGTCTCAGAATCTCCTTCTTTAGCCGGACACTTCCTGCCTCCATCACTCTGTTGCTTCCTCTCTTTTCCTTCTGGCTAGAATGTTCTGCTTCTAAACTATCTGTAAAATTTTTTTTTTTCCTTTGAGACAGGGTCTCGTGATAGTGTAGGCTGTCACCAACTCTTTGTATCCCAGCTGACCTTGAACTTGCAGCCCCCGCCCCAAGTGCTGAGAGTACAGGTGAGCACCACCACACCCAGCCCAATCTGTCAGAACTTTACATGTTCTCGAAGGTCATTGTCAAATGTCGCCTCCACGGAAGCCTTCTTTGTGGCCCCTCCCCCCGCTGAATATAATCATGTATTCCTGTAGCCTATTACCATCAATTCTTAGCATCATATTCTGCATTGTTTTACACCTTCTGTATATTTCTCTTCTTTCTTTTCCATTAGGTAGTCAGTGGAATAAAAATAGAAACTAATGATTTTTTCTCTTCCTCCTTGCACAGCTAATAAATATGGGATGAGCTGAATGGAATCTAACTCAAAACAACTCACACAAAATTCCCTGGTCTTAAATTTGGGCAGGAAACCTCAAAAAATCAAATGTCACCTCCTACTTCCTGTCTCCCTCCTTTGGACTCAGAAGAAGCCTGAAATGGCCCTGTCTGAAATGGTTTTCTTTGGCTGAAGTAATAACAAGACTCAGGTGTGGGTGGGAATGAAAATATAGAGTCAACTTTTCAAATCTGAAAAACAATAAGCATTGGTGTGGGTTTTTCTGAGGTTTGTAACAAAGACACACCCCCTCCTAGTTTAGTCACTCATTGAGTTCTTTCTTTCTTTTATGAAAACCCAGCATAGACATGTAAACCTGGTGGCTGGACGGAGCAGCAGCCCTGGCTGCCTCTTAGCAAGGTGACTAAAGGGAACAGCCTCACTCAGCGTCCGTTTCGAGGTGCTCCGAAGCCGGCTTGCTGTGATCGCCTCACTCCTCTTCAGCTCGTGAATTTCGGTCTGATGCAGCCCAGCCGACATGTGCTGTGCCCCGAAAGGCCCCGCCCCGTGGGAAAGGCGCTGACCACACCACGTGGGGAACGCTCTTGAGAGGCATTCTCTTGAGAGGGACAGCGTTTGGGGTCCCCCACAACCAGCAGTGCTGCCCGAGCCAAGAGAGGAAGGAAACAGACATGGCTAAGCCTGAATCACCCTGCAGGAAATAGTGATGCCCAAAACAGAGCCAGACTTAATTATCGTAGGTAGAATAAATGCCAAGCAAAGCACACTGAAAAGAGCTTTATTTATTTTTTAGTGACTATATGCCTAATTTCGTAAATGTTCAGCTTTCTGCTCCATAACAACTTTAGTCAAATTATTTGATCTCTTGGAGTTGTACCTTCCATGTTAATCAGATGTATATTAGACTGTATAGCAGCTCTCTCCAAAAGTACCTTATATCAATGGTGGGCTAAAAAGTTGCTTTACAAATTATCAGGTGTTTTCTTTTCACCGGTTTTCACATACGTAGTACAAAGCGGTGTTAGGTCACCTGCAGGGGAGAAGGAGTGATGCAAAACACTTCGGACCTTGGCCAGGTCACGTCTACAAAATACATGGTGATCCCATGTAGAGCACTTTGGTTTCATATATCCCTCAAGCGTGATTTCGAAAACAGGGAAGACTGTATCTGCCTTAGGACTACCTGTCCCAAAGACAGAGAGAGCATGATTGGGTGGCCAGGAGATAAGCGAATGCCTGTGAGGAAGAAGGCAGGCCAGGCTTCCTCGTGTTTTCGCCATTTCCATTGTTTCTCACGCTCCCCTTCCTTACCAATGCAGTTTTTCTAAGGCTGTTGATATCTTAAGCTTGGAAAACAAGACTGTTCAACTGCTACAGTGACCTGGCTTTAATTTCAAATTTTAAGAAGCAATACAGATAGGCTGATAACAAAAGGTGCGTTTCTATCTTAGGTACCAAGTACAGCACTGGGCATGTGGGTGCCATGAAGGCAATGTTAGATGGCTTGCAGTCCTTGGCTTGGAATTCTTACTCCATTTTTTAAATTAGCTATTTAGCTTTAAGCAAATTAGTTATTTTTCTGGCTCTGTTTCTTTTTCATTTTCATTTTTATATGTAAAATAATAATAGCACCATCTACTTCACATAATTTCACATCCATGGCATATGGAGTGTATATGTACCTTTCTCAGTATTTGGAAAATAACGTACAGAAGGCTACTTAAACTCTATACATTTTTATTGAAATTTTTACTGATTAAATGGGAAAACATCTCTATCTTCTCTTAGCTGTCTTTGCTCACTCCTATCTATCTCATATTGTGTTTCATGATCTTAAACAATGCTTACATCTTGGTGATTCTCATTGACCAGATACTTTATATCCCTATCCGAGTGTCTGATAAACATTCCAAACTTAACACCTACAACACTGAAATCCTAGTCTATGCACTTCTACCTGTTTCACCTAAATGTATATCCATGCCTATAACTCAGCCACTTCTTCCATTTTCTTAGGCTGAAGATCTTGAAGTCTTTCTTGACCCAACCCCCAACTCTACAGGCTTTCCTTCCTCCCATAACACATTCTAGAATCCCACAACCTCACATCCTGTCTGATATAAATCCAAAACACCGTGCTGTCACCTAAATTCTTATGATGACTGGCTCCTGGCTAGTGTGTGTGTCTTTATTCGTGGTCATGTGAAAATATCTCAGCACAACAGGCAAATGCATTCAGTGCTGTTGATCATCTGTTCAAAATCTCCCAGAGACTTTCCAGGTGAACAGTCAAGTTCCAGTTCTCACCATAGGTCCCCAGTCCTATGCGACCTCTCTGCCTCTGGCTCCTTTCCCTTCATCCTCATTGGTCTCTTTGCTGACCCTGAAAACACCACAAACTCCCAGCCCACTCCTGGGCATGATTTTATTCTTCTGGTGTCCTATGCTTCCGGTCCGTGATTCCTACAAAGCACCATGGTTCACTCTGTCACTTCCTCTTTTCTTATCTCTCAACTGTCACCTTTCCAGATGACCATTTAAAATTACACACCTGAAATCCTGTTCCCTGGATTCCATTTTACTGCTTTATTTGTATCCATAACACTCTTTAGCTTTCAGTAGTCTGCATATTTTGCTTATAACAGAAATGTAAATACTCTGAAAACAGTCATTTTTATGATTTTATTTTCTGATGCATTTTTCTGTCAGTCTACCTGGCCCCTAATAGGCAGTGAATAAAGATTTGATGAATAGATGGGTGAAAGAGGCATTCCACTAGAGGTAGGGAGAATCAACTCATGTTCCCTTCCCCATAATAATTAATTTTGTTATTTACATATTACAGACTTATAAACAGAAACTCTGAGAGATTAAATAATTTGCTGTATTCATACAATGATCATTTTAAAAATTGAATTCTTTATTGGTACATTTTATATACAGCTCACAATCACACACAACATTGGGGAATTTGTACCAGTATATGACACAAGTTAATTCTCATTTTTACCCACATCCCTACCCACCCACACCCCCACCCTCTATATACATGCTCTTTTATTTTCTTTTGGAATCATATTTATTCCTTCCCCTTATTATGTTCCCACACCAAATTTCCTTTGGATATTTCCTATTTTACAAAAACTATCAAACATTCTAAACTCATTTACATCTACAGGTAGTCATACCAAAGAAGAGATCCCATATTTGCATATCTGTGATCTATTTATTTCATTTATTAGTGTGTCCTCCAGGTGTAATCATTTGCACATAAATGAATGAATCTTGTCATTCTTTATGGCAGAGTAATACTCCATTTTAGAAAAAAACCCACATATGGTCATTTTTATTGTAAGCTTCAAGTCAGGTCACACAATTTCCAAATCCATGCTTTCTCTGCATGACATCAACATGTTTGAAAGGAACTGGAGATTTATGCTTCATTTTGCAAAAAGACTTCTAGACTTACCTTTCTATACATTTTCTTTGGGTTTCTGCTCTCTACCAGGATGCTTAAGTAGGAGAAGAATCTGTCCAGGACACATCCTGTGGAGACTTCTTGCATGTGTGCTGAGCCTCAGCCCTCTTCCAGAGAACCCTCTCCAGTCCCTCTTTCTGGCCACGAGAACATGGAACGCCTGGTCGTGGAGGCTGTGTTTCAGGCAAACATCTCTGCGTTGATGCTTCCCTCACTGTCATGTCCCAACTCCCTGAACTTTCCTCCATAGCCAACTAGGCTCCCTAGACTTTTGCAACCATTTTTCCCTTCTTTCATCCAGTTCTGTCTTTGCTCTGACTCTGACACTGTGTCTGGCCGCAGGGGCCATGTGTGCTATTTTTAATGACAGCAGCCACCAGCCCATATGGTTTCTATTACCACGAACTGTTACCTTCCTAGAGAAGAGTCTGAAAAAAAGTGGACTGCAGATAATGCAGATGTCAAGTCCAAGTGGCCACTCCCAGGGCTTCCAGGATTTGTCTTGGCAGATATGTTAGTCTTGGTCAGTGTCCTGTGAAACCAAATTGGATTGGATGAAATGCTGATTAATTACTCAAGTATTTTCTTTGCCTTTTCTGTTTTGCTGTCACCTTCAATTTAGTAGGTGTTCAAAGGGGATCAAATTGCAAAGACAGGCTATTTTACTGAGGAAGACAAATTTTTTTGTTTCCTTCCACTTTTGGCGCTTGCTCCATGACACCGCCACAGAATGTGCCCACGTGTTAACCCCTGGGGGACCAATGGTGACACACAGCTCTCAGCGCTGAGTGTGTGATTACGCTGCCGGCATAGAGTGGATTCCGGAGATTCCTCCCTTTGGGCAGTGGGATAGAGATCTCCAGCTTTCAGTACTACTGATAATAGCTCCTCCTGCAAAGTGTTTTGCAATGCATATCTAACTGGAGTCTTAGAAACTTGTGGAGATCAGAGGTGGGGCTTTCATTCACATTCCACCGGTGAGGAAATAGAGCCACTCAGATTTTTCCAATGCAACATGGCTACTAAGGGCCGGAGAGGGGATTCAACCTCAGCTCCCCAGACATCAGCCCAAAGCTCATACCCACTGCTACAGCTTCCTCAGTGACTCAAAGCAAAACCAGGCGGAGCTCGTTCAAGGTCATAAGCTGGTAGCTCACAATGAGGCCTGATGGGACATGTTACATCGAAACTGGAAGTTGGCATTGAGACCCAGGCTCAACGTGTCACTGTGAAACTGTCACCACCTCACCTGTGTGACACTGAAATGTTTGTGAATAAAAGGCTTCTGCCCGCCATACTCAGTGTCCTTTTGTCATGGCCCAGGAGCTACTGAAGTGACTGAGCTAGGCCTTCCAGTGCGGTGGGTAGGTGAGGGAGGAAACACTGAGCTGGGAAGGAGGGGCTGTGAGGGGGAGTCATTCTTCTGAGACCTCTTCGGGCCTGACCCTCTGTAACTCCGGACTTGCCTCTCAGACCCTCCCAGGTCTTCTTGGGTGCCTCTCTGTCTTTACTGGTTCCTCTTCCCTGTGCAGCTTTTTAGTTCTGCACACACTCACAGGACTCTCTTACTTCAAAATCTTTTTGCCACATTTTTTTTTTTCCTAGAAAATTCCTCTCCTGTTCTTTGCAAGTCAGAGTTTTACCCATAAATGTTCATATCTCAGAGTCTTTTATAACCACTGCAATGGGTTGAACAGTGGGCTCTCACTACGGTATGCAGGAAGAGGTAAGAGTTCCTACAGTATGTAGGAATTCTAACCTTCGAACCCATAAAGTTAGCCTCATTTCACAAAATCATTTTTCAGATGTAATTAGGTTCAGGATCTTTAGGTGAGATCAGCCTACATATAGGTAGGCTCTAAATCCAAAGGCCGATGTTCTTATAAAGAGGAGAGAACTCAGAGACCATAGCAAAGGAAGGAAATGTGCAGATCCAGACAGAGTAGAGGGAATCACTAAGTCAATGATCGCCACCACCAGAATCTGAAAGAGTTCAGTGGATTCTTGCCAAAAGCCATCAGGAGGATCTTGGGTCTGCTGGTTTGATTTTGGATTTGTGGTCGGCAGAACGTCATGGTAATCCATTTCTGCTGTTTTAAAGCCATCAATATGGTGATCATCTGTTCCACCAGCTCCAGAAAGCTAATAAAACCACCTAAGCTAAGCAGCACCCTTCCACCCACCCATGCACGAATGGGCACCTCTTCTCTGCGCCTTGCACACTTGTCTGTTCCACGCCAGTGATCCGTTTCTGAGTAGACTCTCCTTTGGGATGACCCATGTGTTGCTCAGCTTCCCTGTTCCTGAGGGGCTACATGCTCCTTTCTCACATTAATGCAGCTCCTAACCTTTTGATGGGCACCATACTGAGTTCTCAGAAATATTTGTGACTTAAGTCAGTTTTCACTTTTCTGGCTTAGAATTTCCCCTTGCACTGCTCCGTGCTCCTCCCCAGGTCTTGTGAGAACATCCTGCCTTCTCACCTCTTCGTTCCTCCTCATGTCTCTTTAGCCTCCTCTTGGCTGTGGTATTTCAGGTTCAGCTTGTTTATGAAGACCCTGAAGTTTTGGTGGAGGGTGGGGGCCAGTCAGAAAATCTGTAGAATGTTCTTCTACTGGACTTCATTGTTTAGGGTGGTTTATGAGCTTAAGAGCTAATTGTCGCGGATGAAAAGTGCCACTCTTATCTCATCGTATCAAGGGCACATGCTGCCATCAGTGTTCATCGCTCCGGATGGTGACCTTGACCATCTGGCTGAGGTAGTGTCTGCCCATTCTCCCCATTCTGCAGCCTCTTTTCCCCCTCTCTTTCCATACTTTCCCCTGAAGGGAAGTGACTATGAGCCGCTCTAACAGAGTTTTAGGATATAATCATGCTTTGACTTAATAAACAGTATTCAGCATATTGATTGCTGTAACTCTGGAGGTGAAAAACTGCTGGTCAAGTTAACCTGTATTTCCAAGCCTGGATAAAAAGTTGGTAGAAAATGGAGACAAAGTCAGTTAGATATGACCCTAATGCCCAACTTTTTCACCATGTGTTTTTATAATACTTCTCTAGAGTACTAATCAACTGCATTTTCTTTTCCTGGCTGAAAATCTAATGTGAGGCCTTGCACATGCTAAGCAAGTGCTACACTACTAGTTACACACCCAGCCCAGTCAACTGGGTTCCTAACATGGCCTTCCAAACGTCCTAGGTCTTGCTCTGCTGAGAGTGAAATAGAGATGGGGAACTGGGCTGGGAGAGGAATGATTTACCATCCAAACTGTCTTTGGAAGTAATTTAACACAGAGATCTATTCTAACACATAGAATAACTAAAGCATGTAACTTTTTCAAATACCAAATACTTAGTTAACATCCATAGTTTGTCCAAGGTCCCTTAGCTTATCCAGTGTCTTCAGCACCATGGGCTCATGTCAGCGTCACCCGACACACTTCTGGTGGTGGTGGGTGCTCAGACTCTAGCTTTGGCAATCAGAGCTAGCTCAGGTGTAAATCATTTTCAAAGCAGAGAGATGCTGAAGAACCAAAGATATTTGAGGGGTCTTTCCAAGAGCTACAGAGAAAAAATAAATATACATCTAAAATACCAGCTTTGAAAGACTTAAAAATCCAGAGTGGTAGTGAGTTACGAAGAAAATAATGGCACACCTAGAGTTAGAAACCATGTCTTCAATTTGGCTCCAGGACCTGTCTGTCTGTCTGTCTGTCTGTCTATCCATTCATTTATCTGTCTGTGTCTGTCTGTCTGTTTGTCTATCTATCTATCATCTATCTATCTGAGACAAAGTCTCACTTTTTAAATTCAGGTTGACCCTGAACCCACTACGTAGCCCAGGCTAGCCTCAAACTTGTGGCAATCCTCCTGCCTCTGCCTCCCGCATGCTGGGATTATAGGTGTGAGCCACAGGAACTTTCTATGTAAAAAGTGGCATGGCTGATCACTTTTCACACTTGGTAGGCTCCAAGAGTCAGAGAAGGGTCTCAGAAATGGGGTTCCCATTAGTAGTATGCCATTATCTTGGTATCACCCTGACGCCATTTGGGGATGTATTCTTGTCCCCAAGGAATAAATCTCTACCCTCTGGGTTAACCAGAGCTGATGGACAAGTAACCAAAACTCTGGATATACTATTGGGAGCATTATAATGCAGAGATGGGACACAAAAGGAAGACATCCATCTGAGGAACTCAGAGAAAGTGACAAAGGAGTAGAAAGCGAGGACTTCCCCGGAGCACCATGTGTGCTTTTATAGATAGGATTTCTCTGCTTCTTTTAGGAAGCCCCTCAGAGCAGGGCCCAGTTTGAGTCCTTTCCACCAACCAGGCATGCTCTATAGGGACTTAGACACATTGTCCATCTCAGACATCTGCTGGTTGATTGCTTGCTTGATTGAAAATAAGTGAATAACATTTGAAGAGAATGATTAAAGAAATCACTGGTATACCTTCCCAAGATTGTCTTTTCTGGGACATATGGATATGGGTAAAAATGAGAATTAACTTGTGTCATATACTGGTACAAATTCCCCAATGTTATACGTGATTGGGAGATGTATATTAATTGTACCAATAAAGAATTCAATTAAAAAAAACAGGTTTAAAGCAAAGTGGCTTTCAAGTGCAGAAATAAAGGCCTATGACTCAGAAAGAATCTATGGAAATAACAGTGGTGGCAGAACGTGAGTGTAACTTGCTGGCTCAGGGAGCTGTTTTGGGTAATAGGCCTTTCTAAGTGAAAAGACAATGGAACTGTGACTTGAAAAGAAAAACATTAAGACTATAGAAACAAAAATATGTGTGCAAATTGTTTTCTTATGAGACGATATTCATGAAACACAAAATGAATCATTTTCAAAGCAATAATTTAGTCATGTTTTGTACATTCAAATGTTGTGCTGTCACCTCTGTCACATTTTAAAACATTTTCATCATCGTAAAAAGAAACGCTAAACCTCTACAGTAGCTGCTCTCCATCGCCTTTAGCCATAAATCTATGTCCTGACTCTGGAAACAGACATAGTTCAAATATTTCATATAGATGGAGTCAAACTGTAACTGACCTTGTATCTGGCCTCCCTTAGCATCACATTTTCAAGATTCATCATATAGTAGCTTTTATTGGTATTTATTTTTTATGGCGGAGTAATATTCCAGTGTATGTATAAACCATATTGTGTTTATCTGTTCATCAGTTGATGGACAGGCTGTTTTAACCTTTTGAATATTATGAATAATTCTGCTGTGCTTATACATGCACATGTTTGTCTAAAACACAAGTTTTTAAAGTCTAAACTCTAAGCAACAACACAACTTCAAAGTGGAACATCAAAGGACGTGGCGGGTTGGACAGAGGAATGGGGAGAAGAGGCATTTTATTGTGCTCCAGGGAGTGTGTGGTCCCGGCACTGAGCCAAGGAAGGCTCCGCTTGGAAAGTGCCCATGCTCACAGAAGGGAAGATTTTGAATGAGGAAAAGGAAGGTGGTTTCCAGATGACAAGTGAATTCCATCAGTCCGTAAATGAAGGCCATTCATTCATACTCCCTTTCTCACAATTCCCTTTGCTTAAAAATAAACCACATGACCTCTCCTTGTACATTATTTCTGGTTACAGACATGACAGCAGACTCAGCCGCCCTTCGCACTTCAGTCCTTCCCTCAGGGTCTCGAAGTCAGGGGAGGCCCCGTCAAGGGAGGCCACAAGGGGGTGGAAGGGCTGGAGATCTGGACCAATACTGCTGGGCAGAAGGTACTTGAGCCAACTAGTTTGTGCTGGGCACTGCATAACAATCATCTCATTTTATCTTAGCCACAGGGACATGTATATCATTTCTACTTTATGACCAAAGAAATGGAGGCTCAGACCTATTAGAAGACTCATCTGTACTGTGGAACAGAGTCGGTTCTTCTGCAAGGCTGGGGCCCTTCAGCCTCCCCAAATGGCCAAAACACCATTTGTTTTCCTTTCTTTATCAAGCCCTAAGGATAATAGATCACTCAGGATCTTTTAAGGATAATGGAAAGATTCCCTAGAAATATATGAAGCCACTTTTCATAACTGTCTACATGGAATAGCTCAGACAGTTTCTTAAGTGATTGGTGGATGGTGCTAGAATATCAGGCTATGGCGGACCTTCGAGTTACAACCAGCCTGACATATGAACACCTTGGGTTATGAGCCAAATTTTAGTTTTAACTTACAAACAAAGTTTTGAGTTATGACTCAAATGTTGCTTGTGCTTCCAGATGGTCTCAGATACAGATGCAACACTGACAGAGTTCTGGAAGAAACATGACAACGTCCTTCCCTGTGTGGGGTTAATTGAGAAATTCTGGGTCAGCCTCTCTCTAAGGACACTGAACTCTGCCTGTACACAGGAGAGAGACTTTGAAGGCCATGTAGAGGAGCCTGAACTTTCAGTTGGCCAACTTGAGTTAGTCCTCATGAACAAATTGAGTTTGTAAGTCAAGGGTCCATTGTATCATGCACTGAGCAGAAACTGTTGATGGGACATTTACTGGCCTTGTCCACCTGTGTTACAGACGTGCCCTCCTCTAGTGATAGTAAACCGTATTCTATACTCTACATTCAATTTTACACATCACTTTTCCACCTCGATGCTGAGCTTCCTATGACAGGGCCTGGTCTAGGCATCTCTTCATCTTTGGTACCCAAGGAGAACCTGGCAAGGAGCAAACCACTGAGAACTGACTGATTCAGCTCTGTGGTGGGTCCAGAGGCATCTGCTCACCCGCTCCAAGAGCAGAAAGGAAGCCTTGAGCACAGAGTCAGATGGTGTCCTCGGAAGGGCTTGCCTGGCTCCTTTTGTTATTGTTTCATCATCTGACTCTGCAACTGCCAGAAGCCTGAATCAGGAAGGTCTTTTATTCACATGATAGCTGGTAGATTCTTTGAAGGAGGCCCAATTTCTCTGTCAGCAGCCGTCCAAGCTTACCCTTTACCATGAGGACTCTTGCTGCTTGTTTTGAGCAGGCTTTATGGCACAGGAATGCCTCAGAGTACAGGCTGCGCTCTTGTAGGCGTATGATCTCAACACACTGAATTCTCTTGCCTCTTCACACTGGCCAGTGTGAACTGTCATACCCACATCATACGGTGGTTATAGAAATACAGGGATAATGACGACGAGGACTCAAAGAATAAAAATGGCAGTGGCCGGTGTGGATGCTGGCTTCTCTCTGTGCTGCATGACAGTCTGAGGATCTTCTTGATATGATTTTTTAATTCTTCCCAAAAGGCTTTGAATCCATTGGTTTACATGTGTGTACATGAACACATGTGTGGACCCATTTGTTGTATATGAACCTACATGAATGGATTTAGTACTTTTACCAGACATGGTTAGTACCTCAGTAGAAGTAACTGCGATGGCAGTGATGTCTGCTTATGTTTGAGTAGAGGCAAAAGTACAAAGAAAATGGAAAAACAGGTAACCTCAGTTCTTAGAGGTGGGGATATAGCATGGAGCAAAGAAGAGAGAAATGATAGTGTTTTCCTTTAATTATTTTATACCTTTTGGCTTATTAGGCTTTTTGTTAGATTTAACAACATTTTTTTTTGTATTGGGGAATTAACTCAGGGCCTCCTGCTTGCCAGACAGATGCTACACAACTGTGCTGTGTCCCTGGCCCAGATTTAACATTCTTTTCATCGTTTTCTAGCAGAATAATCTGAAACATGTATCACTTCAGAAATAAATATCATGAAAACAAGAGCCTTTCAAGAAAAATATAGAAAGTAAACTGCATAGTGCTCTACTTCACATATGGCAGGTCTAAGAAATGTTTCTTTTCTCCTCTCCCCTGTACACAGGGCCCTACCATTATTTCCATACAGCTTTCCTAGACTAGCGGAGGGGCAGACTACTTGGTCTGTTTTCCTAGGGCTCCCACGACACAGCCTGAGGCTGGCATTCAAGTGCCCATTACACAGGCAGGTAAGGACAGCTCTGTAAGGCAGCGGTATAGGTTTAGATGTGCAGACCAGGTATTTGGTGGGACACAGTGACTGGGCCGCTGCAGGATTCCTTCCTGCTCTGTGTCAGTCTTTGCCAGTGGAGGACGCCCTTCCGGATATGTGTTGTAATGACTGCACTGGTAATTTTTGCCTTGACCATAAATTGATTTACTGCGTAATTCTCATTTATATATAATAAGATTTAAGCATTCATGTGAATCTGGACTTCAATACATAAAATTTATCTGTGATTAATAGTATGAAAAAGGAATTGGCAGTAAAAATGGATAAGGGAGGAAAAGGAGCTGGCAGGACAGGACTTGAATTTCCTAGAGCTTCACAGACAGTGGGTGATTATGTCAGGGAGACAAGAAAACTCATTAAATTACAAGCATTCGATGTTCTGTTGTCTTCTCTATTCCTCAATCCATTGCTGGAAATTCTGTTTTTGCTTGGTTCGGCTGCTATTTTCCCCCTTTCCCAGTTTTATTGGGCAGGTAAATATTTAACTATAGAACAGAGGCATGAAAATAAAACAGCTTCAGTACTTGAGGGATAGTTTTCTCACATATATGAAGTCTAACTATTGAAACTGGTTCAACATTTCATGAATACCAAGACCAGGGATCATGCAGTTCTTTTGAACTTTCACTTGCGCTTGACACCTCATAGGGAAATAGGATGGCTAGCATATGTGTCACATCAGAAACACGTAAATTTCCCTAGAAACCAAAAGAAGTCTGAAGGAAGACTGTCTATAAAGGGTGAGTACCATGTGCTAAACAGTCGCAGCACTGGAGCTCCTGAGACTCTCTATGCTGTGATTCACGATAGCTGCACTGATGGAATTAAAAGACTGGAAGCCCGGTGTGGGGATGCCTGTCTGTAATCCCATTGCTTTGGGAGGCTGAGGCAGGAGGATCACAAGTTTGAGCCCAGTTTGGGCTACTGAGCAACTTAATGAGACCTTCTCTCAAAACAAAATCTCAAAAAGGCTGGGGAAAGTCCTGGGTTCAATGCCTAGTACTGGGGGGAAGAAAGCTGACTGGAAACAGCTCATATGTCTAATTAAAGGGAGTTCTTAGGTGTGTGTTGTTAGATCTTTACTATAGAAAATCAGGCAGCTACACTAGTCTAAAGTCCATGTACATTTTAAGCAAAATATCAGAACATAAATTTGTGTATATGTACATCCGTACCACACGATTGGATAGAAAAGCAGATGGAAAGGAGGTGTGCTCAGATTGTCAGAGGTTTTCTCTTGCTTTCTTGCCTTATTCTTTTCCTTGTCTACATCTCCGTGGTGAAAAGGTTTAGAATCTGAGGCTGCGTGTTAGAAAAGACCCCTCTCTCTGAGCCAGGCCTCCGCTGGTTCCGGCCTCGACGCCGCCGCCCACTCACCCTCATGTCAACCTCCAAGGCTTGATCTGGGGAGCTTCGGGCTGTCTGTCGCTGCCAGAGCCACCAGGTCCTTCCCATGGGGCTGATCCTCAGAGGTGACAACGTCCCAATTTCCTCCCAATTGTCCAGAGTGATTACTGAGCCTTTTCCTTCTAGATCTCCAGCACAGATAACAAAATAGGTGTTTCTCCTGAATTTCGGGAAAGGAAAAGGGCCCTGAGTGAAGCTGTAGATATAAATCGCCCTGGCTCATCTCACAGCCTCTTAGCTCTGTTGAATGATGTGGGAAAAGCAGCCCCACAAAAAAGCCTTAGGGTGCTCGCTTCGTCAGCACATATACAAAAAAGCCTTAGTGGGTGGAGATAAGGACTCAAATCCTATCCTTGCCTGTTACAAGCTACGGAGCCATCGGGTCTCCATGCTTTGTTGTCCTTTCAAATAAGTCATGAAAGTACGGTCACATTATTGACCACAGTTGGTAAGGAATGGGCGTAGTACCTCCATCCAAAGTGCTAGAGTCCCGGCCTCCTGTCAGGCAGACAAAAGCCAAATAATTGCCCCCTTTCTACTCCTGTCACAAATTCTCCCCTGAGTGCTCAATAGCTAATATCCATATCAACAACTTAATATTGACAACTCGTTTAGTCAAATTAATTAGTACCCAGATTAATCCCAGAGTTCTCCCGGCTGCTCCTTGGTAGAGAAAGTCTGTAGAGGTCTTGGCATCTATGTCAGGGTGACTTGGGGAAACGCAGTGGTGAACGGCGTGATCATATGTGATCCATTTGCATGGCCGTGAGGAGGAGGACGTGGGGGTCCGTGAAGGAATTAAGTGGCTTGGCAAAACTTAGTGTCACTTGCATCACACAGCTGTTCCCAGGCGCGTGGATGTGCGCCATCCGCTAGGGGCTTCTGATGTGTATTCGACATTTACTTGAGACTATCTTTTCTGGAACTCCCTTGGGAAAATTCAGAATATTGAGAAGCCCTCTACGAACGGACACCCGTTGCAAACCAAGAAGAACCTAGGGCTTGTACTGACGGATCTTGGCTCCAGACTTGAGGCTTGAGACCCCGGGCCCTGAAGCATGGTTGCGATAGGCACCCAGGTCATGGCGTCCATATCAGAAGGGAGCACGAATGGAATGTCAGTGAGGTGGAGGTGACCCAAATATCACCTGTTCCCTTGAGTATGGTGACAGCACCTAGAGGAGCTTACACTCTTGGGCTTATCTTCCATCTCAGGGGGTGTCATGCTAAGTCCACCTTGCGTGACTTCACAAAGCCTTCACAACGATCTAGCACGAGCCCTATTTGGGATCCTTGTGGCACTATCCTTATTTCAGAGATGAGAGGTTAGATGCACAGAGAACTTGAAATGAACTTTCCAAGGCCTCTGGTGAGAAAGTGACCGAATATGATTTCAAGTACCTAAAACCGGCTCAGGATTCGTGTCCTAGATCTTAAGGGTCAGTGCTTATTTGAACCTGACATAAGCTTAAACCTAATGGAAGCTTAAGATGAGCCAGGTCTGATTTTTAAGTGCATTATAAATACCTCCTGTAATATTTATTCTCCCATTTTACACACAAAGAAAGAGAGGAAGGGACAAGTTGTGAATGGTTTACAAAATCATACAACTAGAAAATGCCATGATGGGATTTGAGCCCGGCAGTCTGAGTCTGAGTCTCAGAAAGCACATTTGGGGGAAATCACTGGGCTCCGAGCCCCAAGGAAGGAGTGCGTCAGTCATTGGCTCCGGAGAGCAACGAACGGCCCTAACAGAAACTTCACACTACTTGGGAGGCGGAGTTTATCTCTCCTGCCTCTCCGGATCCCTGTCCCTCCAAGGGAGCAAGGTCCCCCAGAAGACAACACTCAACCCCACCCTCTTTGCCACTTTCATCAAACTTACCTTAGAGTAACAGAATAAGCTCCTGTTACCTTCTTGTCGGCAGTCTCCATCCCTTGCAGCCAGACTTCCCATGATCTCCTGAAGCGGAAGTGTGACACTTACTTTTCTGGTCACAAACCATTGGTGACTTATGCTGTGTAGAAGAGTGCTGTCCAGTAGAACTTTCAGCAGGGACGGAAATAGTCTATATCTACATGACTCAGCATGAGAGACAACAACAGGTGGCTTTTGAGCCCTCGAAATAGTGTTTGTGCTACTGAAGGACTTAATGACTTTAAAAGCCTCACACTGCTCACGCCCTGTCTGGGCCGGGAAGTCCCTGGCCCTTCACCTCCCAGGGAAGGGGACTTCCTTCTCTCTGGCCTGCTGTTCTAATTACTTTCATCTGCAGCCGTGTGCAGCTTTTTGGTTGAACTAAGCTCTTTCAGTTTTCTTGCTTTTACACAGCCCTGGACCAGGGCAGGCAAGTGAAGCAGACAGGGTACACAGTGCAGTAGGGGCTCCCTCTCAGGGACAGGAACTGAGGAATCTAGAAAGCCCCATTTCAAAGGCATCATGTATCAAGGAGCCCTCCCAAAAGTCCCCCGCCAGCGCTGGTGTCTTCTCCACCATGTCATCTGGTGCTTACACAGAATGTCATTTGCCTTCTTACACTGATTTCACTACCTGTTTCACTATCTTCTCTGGCATTCACCTCTGTATCCTGAATGTTACTGGACAGAGACAGTGTTCATTTAGCAAATGCAAACTGAATTATCGAATGCAATTTTTCTGGGTCAATGGAGGTCTTCCATTCACTTAGCCTGGCCCACAATGTCAAACTCCCCCAAGTCTCAGGAGTATTTCAAATTTGATTTGAAAACAAGCGATATGTTAGCAAACAGAAAGAGGAGGGAGGAAGAAGTTACTATTCATGACTTGAGGTCTGAAGTCTTTTCTATGTCCTGCCAACTTCTTGCCCAACCTTTTCACCCTGATCTCTGTATCTTCTCTACCTTCCTAATCCCCCAGCCCCAACATGACCTTGTTAAGGGGCTCAGCCAGACTTTGGACTCTGTCCCACCCTCTCCTACCTCCAGTAGATAATTGGATGCTACTGACCTTGGCAGCAGCTTTGAGGCCACACTTGTTCTACCAGTGCTAATTAGTTACTAAACAAATATCGAAAGAGCCTTGGGATAGGCCCTCACACAGGACTTTCAGACTGGGTGGAAAATGTCAAGACATAATGAAACTTCTCTGAATCACGTCTGGAAAATGAAATGCTGGAAACAGCCAAATCCTGAAACCCATGAGAAAAATAAGAGAATAGAGCACAGTTCTCCCTAGGTTCTCTGCATCTTTGACATCGTCATCGTGAGGTAGGAAAATCCACTTGGACGGGGAGGGCCCGGAGGCTCTGTGTATTAAGTTTCCCTTGCTCCGGCTATGGTCTGTGGGTACAACACGAACCTGTTGTGTTTCTTGAAGGTTTTTGCCTTTGAGCAGTCTGGAAGAAGCAAAAGATCATTGAGTATTGCTCTTCAATGTGGTACAACTATACAGGACAGGAAGTGACAGCTTCCTGGGCAGTCTGGGTCAGGACTCATCTCAAGAACACTCACTTGTACTCAGAGGAACTTCAGCTCAGAGAGGGGAGAAGACTGTGCCGAGAGCGCGCACCACTTGTGTAGTAGGGTTCCCGACTCCCTGGCCAGCAGCCTCCTTGTACAGCTCAGCAGCAGAGGGCCAGAGGTGCTGGAAATGCAGGCTGACTCTTTTTCTTCAGTCTCCTATTCATCCTTCTAAATGCTTCGGGCAGCTGGGTGGAAAGACTGAGAAGCTAGCTGCTGGCTCTGAGGTGGCCATGTCTCCTTGGTGAGGGTGGATTTGGGACAGTAGAAACCAAAGGCAGATGACCTTGGATCAAGTCCTGGTTCTTTCACTGGTTTGCTCATGACTGTAGGCGCATCCCGTAGCTTCTGACCTCTCGCCTGTGCCGTAGGGTTTGTAAACCCCATCCCGCAGGCCCTTTTATGGGACTAGATGAAATAACAGGTGGAAAGTAGCTAATTCTGTAGCTCTGCCTGTCAAATTGAGTAGCTGTCCTGCACCAACCTCAAGGATGTAATACTGCCCCCAGAGGCCCAGGCGGTTGCGGCATCCATGGTAGCTGGCTGGAGAGACCGCTGGGAGTGGGGCGTCAGTGTAGGTGGCCCAGCTGCCTGCAGACACCCAAACCCGAAGCGTCATCGCCTTTCCCTGTGCGCCCTGCTACAGCCCCACCACATGCTGGGCCGAGCTCCGGCAGACTGCACCCCAGCAACCCCAGACATCTGGAGCAGCTGACTCAAGCACCAATGAGATAATGTTTTTATTTGCTCTGCTTGTTTTTTATTTATAAATCGGGGCTCCTGGGAGAAGCCAGATCCAAAGGCAGGCCTGAGACCTGAAGGTCACTGCTGAACCCGACCTCAGAAGCATGAGACCTTGGTCCGTGCAGAGGAAAACATCAGGCTGCCGCCTCTAACGTGTGTGTCTCGACTGCCCTGCCCTGTGCTGGGTCAGGACTCCTCCATGCCCAGCCCTGAGGAGGCTGAGGCAGAGTCATGAGGAGCTCTGCGAGAAGACGAGAGATTCCTGTGGATGCAGTATGATCACAGTGTACCAACAAAAGCTAATAAGTTTGCTTAGGATTCCATTAGTTGTCGCAAGTCCTCAAGGATAGTTTACTATTCTTACAAAAATGGAAGCTCAGGGGCTGTCGAAGCTGCAAGCAGGTTCTGCGCGCATGCTTGGGGATAGGCGCTGTGTTGTGGAGGTGAGGGGAGCTCTGGGGCTGACTGAGCGGAGGCCTGTGTCCTATAGGCTGGTGGGTCCTCCTGACAAAAGCAAACGCTCTACTCTGCCTACTTTGGCTGGAGTTTGTGCTTTGAGGAAACTCCAGAGCTGTATGGTTCACTTCTCGCCTCCCAAATACAAATAAGTTTTATCAGAAAGAGAGCAAATGCATGATTACACAGTTGTGGTGATGCTGCAGGGATACTCAGTGTTGCAAGCTCCCAAAACTCTCCAAGTGTCAGTTTCCTCAGGGTCTGAGTCTGTATTGTTAGTGTTACACTGGCATGGTATTGTGCAGGGCATCATGAAGCAGTTAGCGGAGCCCTTAGCTCTCCGTGAGACTCAGTAAATGTCATTTAGTATGATGGTGAGGGTGACAAGATTGACAAGGTATTGTTGGGAGGCACTAAAGGAGGGGACAGTGGATTTGTGGATGTGTCATAAGAGCGGAGGAGCAAGAGAAAGTACCATAGGAAAGGTGACATTCAGGCTGCAGCATAAAAGCTGAGGAAGAGGCCAATGGGCAGAGGAGCCAGTGGGAAAAGGCAGTAGCAAGAATGTATGAAGGGACATGGTGATCTAAGCAAAGCACAGCCACTTGATGCAGGCCAATGAGCATGACAGGTGACAGGAAAAGTTGTCACTCATTTCAAGGACCTAGAATGTCAGTGTAATGAGTATAGATTTTGTCTTGCATGCTAAAAATTTCAGTCCACCTTTCTCCCTCCCACTCCCTCCCTTCCTTCTTCCTTCCCTCCTACAATGATTAGAATATACTTTATACCCTCTGAAGCAAACATTAGAATTGAATTCTCATTATGAGATATTAAGAGATTGAAACAAGGTAGGATGTTAGGAAGGGATTAGGGCTCTACCTTCACGAATGGATTACTCCATTCATGTGATTAATGGATTAATGGGCTAATGAGCATTCTCAGGAGTGGGTTTGCTATGAAATCTAGTTTGGCTACGTTTCTTAGGCACTCCCTGTCTCTTGCTATGTTACACTCTGTGTTGCCTCGGTACTCTGCCAGCAAGGCCATCACCAGATGTGACCCCTTGACCTTGGACGGGGACCATGAGCCAAAATAAACCCTTTTTTAAATAACTTAGTCAGTGATATCATCTTATTAGTGATAGAAAACAGGCTAAGACCCTTTCTTCCTCTTTTTCTTCCTCCCTCCCTTTGTGCTTCCTTCCTTCCTTGCTTCCTTCTTCCTTCCTTTCTCTCCTTCTTTTTCTTCCCATCAGTTGAAACTTTGAAAGCAGCCATAAGCAGAATCCCCTTATAAAGAACACGTAGAGGTGGAATTTGTCTGATCAAGGGCTAAGGAAGGAGCTGGCACAAGTGAGGACCCCTCAGGAAGCAGAGCCCGAGATAAGGGTGTATGGGCAAGGAGTTCCTTTTTGGTTAGAATCTCAGGAAACAGTAGCGATAAGCTTGGCCAGGAGGAAGGAGGAAAGCCAGTGCAAGAGCTGGTCATCACTATGGGCAATGGAGGTTGGGCTTTTGTGAGGACCTTAAAGACCTTCAGAATGATCTGTCTGGTCCTGGGAAAGGGAATCACTAATTCCCTCCCTTGCTGATTGAGGATGGCCCCAAGAGATGTTCACTCTGATGCATTGTCAGATTTGCAGAGCACAAGTTGAACAGGTGCCTGCGAGTGCTCTACTTGATGATGTTAGAGAGTAGTCCCAGGGAGGAATGGGCTAGAGATTTAGCTCAGTGGTTCCCATGCCTGCCTAGCAAGTACAAGGTCCCTGGTTCAATCCCTGCTAACCACATACAACAGTCCTGGTCATGGTGTCTCACACCTACCAGCACTCAGTACTATACACCAGAATGCTGGGCATGGTGGCTCATGCCTGTAATTCCAGCACTGCAGGAGGATTGCTGAGTTCAAGGCTTGCCTGGGCTACATAGTGAGCTCAGGGCCAGCCTGAACTACAAAGAGAGACCCTGTCTAAAAAAAAAAAAAAGAATAAGGAGGGCTAGAGATTTAGCTCAGTGGTTCTGCCTGCCTCGCAAGCGCATGGTCCTGAGTTTGATCCTGGTAGCCACATACAATGCTGGGCGTGGTGACTCACGCCCAC
>PVIC010030204.1:0-22052 GCA_004025085.1 Thryonomys swinderianus
TGAAGCATTCACTCTTTCTACAGAATATTTATCAAGATGGTGTGGTAGTAAAATAACAACAATATATAGATGAATGAGAAAGAATTGCCAATACAGAAATAAAACTGTCCATTTACAGCAATTAACTTTCAATGTGGATATTAAAACAATTCAGTGGAGAGAAAAGAATTAGCTTTTTTAGCTGGGCATGGTGGTGCAGGCTTATGATCCTAGAACTCAGGAGACTGAGGCAGGATGATCACTAAGAGTAAGGTTAACCAAGCTACATAATGAGTTAAAAGCTAGTGAGACACTGTCTACAAAACAAATAAATAAATAATCTTCCTTTTTAATCAAAGATGATAAAGAATTGACTATTTACATGTAAAACAATGAAACTGAATCCCCAAATTAAGCAATACACAAAAATTGAATCAAAGTGAATCAGAGTACTAAAGCACTAAAAATCCTTTAAATACTAACATACTAAAATACTAAAACTATAAAACACTTAAATATTTGAGCAAATCTTTGTGATCTAGATTAAGAAATGATTTTTCAGAGATGTATCAAGACACAACAACAAAAGAAGTCCAATTTGATGATCAGGGACTTAGCTTAGTGGCACCATGCCTGCCCTGCAAACAAAAGGTCCGAGTATGATTTCTGGTACAAAAAAAAAAAAAATGCAGAAGTAGAAGAGAGGACCTACAGAATGAATGAAAGTATTTGAAAATCATTTACCAAATAAAGTTACAGTATCAAAAATGAATAAAAAATTTTTATAATAAAAAGACAAATGAAAAAATAAAAGACTTGAATAGGCATTTCTACAAAGAACACAAACAACTAGCTAATAAGTACATGAGAAGCTGAACAATATCATTAGCTATGAGGGAAAAGCAAACCAAAACCACTATAGAGCCGGGTGTGGTGGCTCACGCCTGTAATCCCAGCACTCGGGAGGCAGAGACAGGAGGATTGCTGAGTTCGAGGCTTGCCTGGGCTACATAGTGAGCTCAGAGCCAGCCTGAACTACAAAGCGAGACCCTGTCTCAAAAAACAAAACACAAAAAACCACTATAGAATATCTCTTTATCATATTGTTCATAATCAAAGTGACAAATAACAAAATTGTTATTAGGAAAGAAAGACTGGATTCCCATACATTGCTGTTGGGAATGTGAAGTGATGCAGACACTTTTAGGAAATAGCTTGACAATTTCACATGGACTAAATCCTTAAAAAGGAAATGTTGTGTGACATAGTAATTTTCCTTCTAAGCGTATTCCTCAAGAGAAATGAATACATATCTACCCAAAACTTCTAAATAAAGCATTATTCATAGTAGCCAAATGGTAAAACCCACCTAAATAGCAATCAACTGATGAACAGATAAACATGGCACATCTATACAGTCATATTAAAAATACTATTAAAAATGAGAAATGGCATAGTTCTAACACAACTGAACCTTGAAAACCATGTAAGTTGGTTCCAGAGATCACATATGTACAACTTCATTCACAGGAAAAGTTCAGAGTAGTCAACTTTTTGAAACAAAAAAAGTAGCAAGTAATTGCCTAGTGGGTTTTGGATGATACTGGCAAGTAACCCCAAATGACTAGACAGTTTATGTGCTAATGAAAATGCCTTCAAGTTGCTTGTGATTAAACAAGGGATTATCAAAATACATAATGAATGTTTAAATTTTTAAAATATTACACTAAACATGTCACCATTAATCACCCTCAAAATATTCCCTCTCCCTTTAAACAAATGTATTCCATCATTCTTTGCACTTTTTTAAGCAGTTCTGGAAGCTCTTTTTCATATCTTTACAAAGTGTAATAGAAAATATTGTGACTGCTAACTCCAAGTGCCAGTAGAACCACAGGATCATAAAAATATTATGTGTCTTCATCTACCTCTTCACCAGATCTTCACAGTACAACCACAATCTACTCTCTAAAGTCAAGGAGACCATGAAAGTTAAACATTTTGAATGATACAGGACTTCAAGGCCACCATGATAACACAACTAAAGACACTCATGAAAGAAGACTTCTAGAGCCACTTCAGAAAGTGGCAAGAACAAGGGAATGACTGTATTTGAGGTAAGAGTATTTTGAGGGTAGTTAATGCAATGTGCCTTTAACTATAATATATGTTTTGTACCAGGGATCGGATCTGTGAACTTTTGCTTATGAGGCAAGTGCCAGAACCACTGAGCGAAATCCCGGGCCTTGTAACAATTGTTTTTAATGTGAACTCTCATTATTCTTCAATCACACCTCATATTTGAACAATTCTGTGTAAATACTAAAAGTTATTTAATTGTATATTTGAAGGAGGTGAATCATATAAATTATATTTTAGTAAAGTAACTTTATAAAAACAGTGCAAAAGGTATGTTTTTTTATGAGAAAGTAGTTTTATAAGAGCATAGGCGAGATATCTTCACTCAGCCTGGATATCTGCACATTCAGTAAAGGCTTCTACCAGTCAACAGTTTAATTTCAAGTGTGTGGGGGGATGGGAAGTGGGGGGATTGTGGGGGATGGGGGCAGAGACAGAGAGAGGCAGACAAAAACAGAGACAGAGACAGAGACAGAGACAGAGACAGAGAGAGGCTAAGTCGCGATGAAGGATTCCATGGAAAAACACCATATAATTCACAGCTCACATGAAATCAAATGAAGCTTTCAATTAAGCAAAAGTCATACATACTACAGGTGCCATTTTAATGCCAAGTTAAGATATTATAATTTAATCCTATGCATATTGTAACTCTTAATGGAATTTTGGGGGAAAGACATGGTATGATCACAAGTGCTCTTCTGAGTTGTGATGGATGACTCTTGGGAAACAGGAAGAGCAGAAGAGAATGCATGAAATAAGGCAGTAAAACCAGCTAAGGTATCATTATAATACAGGGAAGAAAAACTGACAGTATGCAGCAGTCCACGGATAGTGAAAGTATATGGGAAAGAGAGATTCAAGAAGTACTGAGGTGGGGAAGAGGAAGGGAAAAGATTGGGCCTATGTATCCAGCAGAATGAACCTATAGCATACGAATCAACAAGTGAGGAATAGAATACAGGAGAAAAGCAGAGTTGAGAAAAAGCTGCAGCAGTTTTGGGGTTTTTTTTTCTCTTCAAGGTTAACTATGTATCTTTTCCAACCAGTAGTTTGAAAATATAACAAAGTGCAAATCAATGCCTGTGAGACAAGTTATAAGAGAGATAGATTCTCACATCCAACATCCACTGTCTCAAGTTCCTAACAGAGTCAGTTGCCCATAAGGCTAAAAAGGGAATCACCAATGTTTGGGGGAAAATGTGGGGAGTGGTGGCTAAGCATTCTACTGGTATCCAAGCCTGCCACGTGTCCTATAAAATGAAATGCTTGCCAAAGTTCATCGTGACAGAATTATAGAGGAGAGAAAAATGCTATTGGAGTGGAAAACAGAAATGGTTTGTGGAATTTTTCGAGCTCTGTAAATGCCAGTTGTTCCACTAACTTCATTTTGCTAATGTAGGAACAGCTTTTGCAGTAATAACATATTTTAGTGTGAATGTCTTTTTAATAATCCTTAATTTGAGACCTAATTCCCTTGATAGCCCCTTTGAGGAGACAACTGAATTTGAAAGGTAACATTGCATGAACACATTTGAGAAAGACCACGCATGTGCATGCAGACACACACACACACACACACACATATGCACAGAAAGCTGTTTCATATAGCACATCATCATATTTCTTAAATCCAGTGCCATCAAAGGAATACCCAGGACCTTTTAATAGGCAATCACTCCAAATTTCCCAGACATCAGCAATTAACTGCACAATTCTTATCATCAGTCAGAATCTGAGCAGAATAGAGGATGAAGATCTGCAATTTAAAAGAACAGTCACAGAAAACACGAAAAAGAGACAAAAGTGCAGCTCATTACATAATCACAGAAGCCAGGGGGAGCTCACAGCAATGCTGAAAACTATATATTTTATCATGGGGTCCAAAATAATTTAGCAGATTTCTTTTTTTTCATTATTTTTTTAATCCTGTGAAGAGAGCCAACATGCTAAGTTGGGATAGATGAGTTGACATTGATAGGTCCAAAGTAACAAAACTACCACAAAATATAAATGTCAACCAAAAAAGTGTGTGTGTGTGTGTGTGTGTGTGTGTGTGTGTGTGTGCGCACGCGCGCGCGCCCTCACCTTGTCCCTCCTGAGTCCTAGGGAAGACAAATTTATTTAGCTATTATAGAAAATTGCTCACACATCCATTCCCAGCTGTCCAGTCTTCCCACCTGCAGGAGTTCCAAACTCTTGCTTTGGAAATATCTTTAAGAAATGAGCCTTCAAGTTTGGCTCAGAAGGCACAGAGGGCCTCAGCCCTCTGTGAAAAAAAAATCAGCAATGCCATTATACCACAGAGGGAAGCTGCCTCTCTTGTGAGGAAGAGAGGGCTCCACACAAATTGGTAAATGTTTAGTGGAGGATGAGAGTATTATGCTCAATATGCTTCCATCTCTAATTGTCCAGAACGGATCAAGTTTCTTTTCTATTAGGGTTTTTGTTTGTTTAACATACTCCATTCCCCAGTTATTACATTTATCAGAATGTCCTCCAAAATTTAATTTTCTAGGTGATTTTTTTTGCTGTCTACATTCCTGACTGTAAGCTCCATGAAAATAGTGACTGGGCCTTTCATATTCACTGATCTCTTCCCAGAAACTTATGGGCACTCAAGAAATACGTATATAGGGTGGGAGAGCGGAAGATAGAGAGGAGAAGAAATGAGTAAAAAACAGTATAAAAGAAATCGAGAGAAAAAGAAGAAAGAAGCAGCTTGTGTTTACCATTATAACTGTACAGATAAAATACTTATCAGGCATTTCAGCTGTATAAATTTTATAATTATTTTTGTCACAAGTACCATGTAGCACTAGAGTTTTTACTCATATATAAAATGAATTGAAATTTGTCATCCAGAGCAAATGTGCCATGATACATACGCCAATTATTGGTCTGTCATTTCTGTGTCTGTTACACTGGATAAGAGAAGAGGAAAGCAGCCCAGTGCTCTGTGGGACTGCAGACTCAAGAACCAATACTGCAGATGTTTGAACAAACAAACAAACAAAAAATCAAACTAGCCTGAAAAAAATAACACACAAAGTAAGCATGAGTATATCTGGCTCTATATTCCAGGTATTATATAGTTCTGTGTTAACATATTGGTCCAAAAGCTGCTTTAAAAAAGAAGATATTTTAAACATCATAAAAAATACTCTAGGGCCAGAGATTTAGCTCAGTGGTTCTGGAGCCTGCCTTGCAAGTGAAAATCCCTGGTTCCATCCCCGGTAACCACATACACCAATACTGGGTGTGGTGACTCACACCCACCAGCAACCAATGCCACACACCACAATGCTGGGTGTGGTGGCTCACACCTGTCATCCTAGCACTCCAGAGGCAGAAGCAGGAGGATTGCTGAGTTCAAGGCCAGCCTGGGCTATATAGTGAGCTCAGGGCCAGCCTGAACTAAAAAGCGAGACCCTGTCTCAAAAAAAAAAAAAAAAAAAAAGCTCTAGGTCAAATAATAATTATTTTGTGTTTACAATGATGCTAAAAGTTTCAGAAATACCAAGACAACTTCTTAAAGGTATATTCTATTTCAGATTTTCCAAAACATGTAAGTTCTACAGCACCACCATAGAGAACTTTAGTAAGTGATCAAGGTGTGTTTTATTTTCTTTTTGGTACCTGAAATTGAACTGGGGACCTTGCCCTTGTAAGACAGGTGCTGGAACCACTGAGCTAAATTCACAGCCATTAAAGTGTCTTTAACTACACTCCTGCTGGTATGGTAACTGCTACCTATGTAGGACTCTTTAGCACTAGAAATATGGCTCATGTGACTAAATAATTAAAGTTTTGCTTCTGTTCATTTATCTTACACTCAACAAGTCACAAATTACTATATTGGGTGGCTCGTAACATTTTATTTCTTTAACTTTTGAGTTTCCAAAACAGCCAGATCCCAGCTACCTGGGACCCCGAGGCAGGAAGATAGCAAGGTCCAGACCATCCTGGGTAATTTAGAGTCTCTGTCTCAAAATAAAAGGGCTGAGGAGATAGCTCAGAAGTAGAGCACTTCTGGTTAAGGAACCAAAGATTATTAGACTGCTATATAAAAATAATTTGAAAACTAATGTTCAGAAGCCATTAGCTTTTGCTAAATGAGAAATGGAATAGGTACACAGTGCCAGAACATAGCTGTGACCCAGAGACCACAACCCCAAGACCAGCACCTTGCAGCAGGCACAGGAACATACACCCATGCACACCACACAAACCCGGGCGAAATGGCTTTCTCGTACTCTCGGAGGAAAAGCTTAGAAAAATGACATGTGGGTCTACTTTTACTTTTTGTGCCACAGTTGTATAGACAGTATTCATAGGACATTCTTCCCTGCCTTCTTCACTTAGTATGCTACTATACACATTTTCTAAGAACTTTGTTAATTCATTTTGATTAGCTAACAGGACTAGAGAGAATCAGGAAAAGATCCTTATTCTGCCACCCGGGCTGGCAAGCTCCACAGCTCCACACATTTAACAAAAATAGGAGCTTGGGCATTGGTATTGGATTGTTGACACTAATTTGAAGGGGGATGTGGTCCTGACATACTTCTACTCCAGAGAGGCTCGTTGATTTTATAATTGAGTTGAGTTTAAAATGTGAAACAGATTGGCTTTGCTGGCAAGCTCGGAGCACAGGTGTGTTTATTTCTTCATAAAACAATGGTCTGCTCTGCTAAGCCCCAGGACCCCAGATGGATCCCCTCTGTCTTGCCGCAAAACCTTTGCTCAAGAATCACAGATGGCAGCCACTTAACTCCTTCCTTCCTTCCTCCCCCCTCTCGTCCCTTACACACTGAATTACCTTTGGATAGAGCTCAGTTATTTCTCAAGGACATATTTATTTTTTAAATCGTACCTTAGTTTCCCAAAAGGGCATACATTTTTTAAAAATAATGTGAGACCTGATGTGAATAATAGTTCCCTTCAGTAGTGGAAATAGAACCAGTTCCTAGGAATTATACTTTCTCCTTTTGATTGACCTTGGTCTTGACCTCCACATTATCTTTTCCTATTACCCCCTAACATCATCTCAGTCCCCACCAAAAGCATCCCACTTCATCGAATTTTCCTATATTTGATTTCACAAGAGGACAAAGCTGTCTCTTATTTGTAACTATAATATTCCACTCCAGCCCTCTACTATTTCCCTTAGGTCAAGGTGAACAATATGGCAAGAGGTTGTCATTTCAAAGAATACATGATGAAGAGATCACAGATGACTGAAACACATGGGGCTACCTAGAAGGGTGCTGACAAGACGGTGATGTAGAGCTGAAGTTTGTAGGAACTAGAAAACTTCATAAATGAGGATCTTTCCATGAGGAGGAGTTTGATAGATAAATCTTTCCCAGAATAGCAGGAAACTATTCAAGGTAGAAAGAGTCTGAACTTGTCTGAAGGCACAGAAAACCAAATATTTACTGAGTGCCTGTTATGGGATAGACACTGGATTATGAATTTCTGGAAATTATTTTATATATCACCATTGTAATATAATGCCGAACTGATGTTTTTCCACTCTACAGAGAAGGCAGCTGAGCCTCTAAGAATAATAGTCATTTGCCTAAAGCCTCCTGGGGGCTACCTAATTGGAAACCCTTTCCCACAGTCATCTAATCTTTGCTACCATCCTTCTTCACCATGTATTTTGCAGGATCTCTCATCTGATGCTGCTTGGTGGGAAGCTGAGTTCGAAGGTAAATATTGTCCTTTATTTCTCCTGCCCTCACCACAGCACACAAATTTCTTTCTTGGAATCAAGTTAGAGGGCAAGCACCAAGGACAACTTATTTTGGGGGTGACTACTCCTTAGAACCTCATAGAAAAGTCCTGGGAGCCTCAACTATCCAAACTCATCTCTGGCGGGATGTCATCTTCCACAGAGGCCTCTATTTCCCTTGACCACTATTCCTAAGTTTTAGGGAAACAGCTAGCAAAGTGATACTGAGGATAAAGTTAAATTCTGCTTGAGTTTCCTCAGGCCCCAGGCTGAGGAAGTCAGTCCAAAGTCAAGAAAGCCAAGGATGCTTTTCCTGGTCATTAGGTTTATCAACTCTCTGCATATAGTATACGCTCCATTAAAGGAACTGTGTGATATCTGTAAGAGAAACAAAACAACTCTCATGATGACAGTAGTGGTGGCGCTGGAAAGAATAGAAACACTTCCTTAGGGGAAAATAATACAAAAACCTTAAAAGTTAAGACACTTTCTCTCTAGGCATTATTCACACCAACGTACACTTAGCAAAGGACATTCTTTTATTACAGTGAATGGATTCTAAGTTGATATACGATGTCAATTTTCTGACCTCTTGAAACCTGTTCTTTTTTTATAGTAGGGGTTTAGACGGATGCCTCTCAGCCATGCAAGGTCAGTCCTGTAGTTAGCACACTAGGATAATAAGGCCAGGCTGGTGGGTTTGATGCCAGAGATTCCCATTCAGCTATGTTTCATCCCTGTCTCTTCATTCTTTAGCCATTATTGAACAGTTGGCAGCTCACAGATCAAGTGTGAGACAATACACAAAATGACAAGGGGCCCTTGCTTCCTGTGGAGGGCTCCACAGCTTAACAGAAACACAACAAAGAGACAGAATAAGTCATTGGTGGACAAATGATCAAAGTAAGCTGAGGGCCACACAGAGGAGCAATCCCGGAGCCTTTCCTGTCACTGGGAAAAAGGAGCCCTTCAGAGAATGAACTAATGGTACAGTGAACACATCACACACTTCACCAGCCTGCTGAATAGAAGTTCAGGTACATGTACAGGGACACCTGTTGCTGAGTATGATGTCCTTATGTCAGACAAACATAAACATCCCAGGGAGCTGTGAATAATTCCATCCCCCCTGGAGGTTAGAGCCAAGAATTCCAACTACAGTTAGCACCAGGGAAGGAGCCTCAGCAGTTAAGTTGTAGGTTGTGAACCAGGCCAAAAACTCCTTTCCTGAAGGCCCTTCAGAGTTACTAAGGACCAGTGCAGCTCTCTGGGGTTATCTCACTTCAGAGCACCAAAGCTCTGGAGAACTCTGTCCTGAAACTCATGAGCGTGGAGTAAGACAGCATCAATCTGCCAATTTCTATAGAGACAGTGTGGATGAATCAATGCGAATCGACCACTCCAGAAAAAGACTCACACACACATACTGTATATCATACTAATATCAGCACATGGTGCTACGTAGTAATATAGCTTTCATCTTACTATAATGCCCTGGCCAAATTACCCTACTAAATTTATATTTAGAAAGAGCACGTTCTTCACATTTAACAAGGAAGGGCACCAAGTCATGCAGCATAGGATGTAATTTCACAAAGCTCTGCTGTGATGCCAAGCAAGGGCAGAAATAGGCCAATGGAGAGAGGAGCCTGGCTCTGTCTTTGTGGTTAACTGATCTCTCTAGAATCAAAGGATGAAGGAACCCCAAATCCAGTCTTAGTCCTAGTTCTGCCACTTGACTGTGTAAGTTATTACCTCCCATAAATTTAGTGGATATTCTTTTGCCATGATTCTGTTTGAGAAATAGGAAAACAATAATTCTACCACCTCAAGTTGGCTATGATAGTTAAATAAGGGAGTGAATATGAAGTATCTCAGATGGTGCAAAAATTAAAATATGCCAGTGAATTTCCATCATTTTGTTTGCATCTGAGCAGTGTGTAGACATCCCCCAGTTCTGTAAGGCTATGGAGTCCTAAATGATGGATCTTTCAAACTCCAGTGTGATCATGTGGCCTGTCAACTGGCTCCGATACTTTGAGGATCACTTCTGCACATTCCTCAGCTGGTGATCTGGGACAGAATCAGGGATTTGCATGTTCCTGCTCTCGCTAACCTCTGGTCCTCCAAAACATAGGCAGGTGGGGAAAAGTGATACAGAAAACGTCCTACAAACAAGCCGCTCACATTCAGGCTGAAAATTAAACTAGAGCTGTGCAGAGCTACAGTCTATTTACAACTCGCATGTTAACTATGCCAGTAGGCAACCCTGGGTGCTGTAATTACTACCCGAAGCAAATAACACAGTGCTTTGTAAGAAATGCAGACTCCTCACCTCCTCTTTTTGGTTCACAGAGAAACGCCATTAATTATAATAAATTCTTTTGATATTTGTATGACTGTGGTAGGTCATTTCCTATGATTCCTCTGAGATTTGACATCAATCATCTTCCACGTGGCATAAATTAAGGCCAAGCTTCCATAGCCGAATTTACTACTTTTTTTGTGCTTCACTCAGGAAAACTCATTCTTTCCTAAGATACATGTTAAATTGCTTTTAAAAGGTATTTTTTTAGCAGGAGATGCTTAGGGTTTGGTTCTGTTGTTCCTAATGCATGAAACAACAGAAGCAAATGCATGGTAGGGTTTTGAGCCATTCTGTCCCTCAGCCCCACGAGAAGGACAACCTTGCACAAAGAGCCCTGGAACTTCCAGAGACCTCACCACTGTGCCTAATTGCGGGTGCAGTCTTCCAACTCACAACTCATTTAATGAACCAGATAAGACTGATTCTCATTAAAGTAGTCCCTCTTATCAACCGGAGCTTTGCTTTCCACATTTTCTGTCACCAAAGGTAAACTCTGGTCCAAACTCTTAAATGAAAAATTTCAGAAATACACACTTTATAAGTTTTAAGCAGCGCACTATACTGAATTGTATAATGAAATCTCATACTTCCCTGCTCCATCATGCCCACAACATGTGTGATCAGACCCTTGTCCAGCTCTACATCACGTATGCTGCCTGCCTGTGACTCACGTCCTGCCCCTCTCCATCCACTCCTCATTTTTAGTATGACAGTATTTGTAGTCAAGTAAGAATGTCAGTGGTAGCTAATGCTGCATCCCATTGCCTACCTCATCCATATTTTTGTCGCCTTACCCAGGCAGTTTGTCCTTTCACCTCATCATAAGAAGACTGAGAACAGGATGATACCATGACTAATTTCAGGATAGCAGCTATTCTTTGTGAAATGAGATGAAATCTCAGTGTTGTTTTTCATCTGCATCTCTCAAATGACCAGTGATGTTGAACATTTCTTCATATGTTTCTTAGCTGCTTTTACTTCTTCTGAAAAGTGTCTGTTCATTTCAGATTTTTTAAATTGGGTCTTTAAATTTGGGTGGAGCTGATTTTTTAAGCTCTATATTTCTAAGCTCTACATCCATATATTTTAAGCTTTATATCTCTTGACCTCCCGAGGGGCCTACAGACTGTTATGTCATATTCTCCTCCTAAATGAAAAAATAAAAATGGCAACTCCCAGTAGTCTAGGATTGAAAATGGCTTCCTTACTTGATCAGAGATGAAAAATACCAGTGATTTGGAGAAACAAGTCATGACTAATGGAGATGGAACTTGAGCTGCAGCTTGGAGAGTTCTTGTTGGGCAGGTGCAGAAAATGGTGGCTCGGGAGTTACTGTGTCACTGGAGAATGTAACTCTAGCTATGTTTGCTGAAAGCAGAATTATAATGCTGCTGCCCTTTCCAACCTGGGAACTTAAAACAGTACAAACACTACAATGTACAGGAGCTAGGGTGGGTTACCAGTATTAGAAAAAGAAGCTAGTCTAATAACCACCCTGTAGAATTAACTCATATTAAGCAAGAGAAGGCAAGGCAAAAATGACTGGAAAGTAGAAGAGGGATAACAATTAGGGTCTGAAAAGGAGTCAAAAATACAGGGGAGAAGTGAGAGGAGTGGAGGAAAAGAAGTTAAACATGACCAAATCCCCACATATGCACGTGTGGAAATGATAAGCTGAAACTCAGTTTTATAATTAATATGTGATAACAATGATAATAATAAAGAAAATCTCACCAACAAGGAAACAATCCAGGTAAGAAGGAAAAGCAACAACATTGCTAGACTAAAATGATGAAATCTAGTCTTTGCATCTTAAAAATGAATCTGGTCCCTGTGTCCTTCAGTGCTTCATTAAGTTCATGGTCTGTTGGGAGTTGAGAGGAACTGTTTCTCATTTCTCTGTATCTTTCACTTCTCATAAACCTGCACTCACTGGAAACTGCTCTTTATCCTTGAGAAGGACAGCTCTGCTACGTATTGTTTTCCAAGGTTGCTCCTTCGTATAGAACCTTCCCTCCACCCAGAGTGGAGATCTGACCATATTGAAAAGTCATGCCATAGTATTTTCCTGGTCCCAAAGGCTATGCACTTCTGAGAACCTTCACAGTATCTGCTCCCTATTCTGAACACGCAGAGCTGTCCCTTAAGTCTCTGATGGCCCAGGCTCTGCTCAAATGTTGGTCTCTCCCAGTTTTGTCTGTTCCTCCCATCTTTGGTATCATAAATCTCTCCAAATGAGAACCTTGCTATTCACAGTGGTATCCCCTCTCAGCTCAGTACAGTATCTTCCTATAAGTGGATCATTAAATACCTAGTGAATTTGTTGAATGATTATCCCCAAACACAAATATTAAACCCAAGGTGGCTGAGCTACAAATGAAAGGAGAAAGCATAAAATAAAGCCAGGATAATGCCTCTGAAGTGCATCACAGAGCATTTCCCTAGATAAGGAGAACAAAATATAACAATGATACCCACTGTCATTGTTGCTGTCTCTGGTGTGCTAGGCACTCATCATAACTTGGAACACTACAAATGGATGAGTGCTCTGCCTGGGAAGAAGCTACCAGTTAAAACAAGACATTCTCCACTTTAAAGTCACTCTGCAAAAGCCTGGCAGGTCTGATAGATTTGCCAAGCTAAGCTGGCTTTGGTGGGAACTGAAACAATTTGTCAAACTCCAATGGGCTGTGAGCATGAACGTGCATGGGAGAGGAAGTTTAATGCTGTCTGGAATGTGAATCCAAGACTTTTGCCCAAAACCAGACAAACTAGAGAGGAAATAGCCCAAGGACACTGAAATGGGCAACATAGATCCCTGTGAAATTGGCTCTGGTTAAAGATTGACAGTAGGAATTATTGACATACTTGATTTATAAACAGGGAAATGCCAGGTTGCCTTAGAAGTGGGCCCCCGCCTCAAAGTACAGCAAAAATTTATAAGGACAAAAAGGGAATTGAATCCCCAAACCACCACTCTAGCCTTTGCCCTCTCTCCTGAAATTTCAAGTGTTGGTAGAAGGATTTGCTGAGTCAACACATAGAGTAAGCTGAAGAATTGTTTGTAACAGCAATAACTGCTGGTGAACATGCACGGTCCCAGGGTCACTGGCTGTAAGGAGATTGTCCTCTCAAAGAGGGCCTGAGATCAGATGGAGAACAAATACAAACAACTGTGAACATTCCTGGGAGTAAATGGCAAATTGGAATTGACCCATGTTGATGCAGAAAAGTGTTTTCAGGTAAAGAAAGACAGGCTGAGCACAGTGGGAAGGACAAGTTGGCCTGGAACTGGACATGCCATTCTCTTCCCACTGTGGGCACCTAGTAAACATGATGTAGCCTAGACTGGCCCCTAACTCCATATTGCCCAGCATAATGATGTTAATTCATCAAATTCTCTACCTAACCTTCCTTGGGTTATCATGATGTCTGCAAGTGCCAAGATAGCTTATTAAGTAGCATCCTTCTGTTGAACCTCATGGGTAAAGTTATTACTTTAGATAATATTTATCAGCTTTATTTTTTCTTGAATGAAAACTGTTCTAAACTTTCCACACATCAATTTGTTTTATTCCCATAAACGTGCTGAAAGGCACAAAATACTATTATCTCCCTATCACAGAGAGAGAACTGAGACACAGAGGGGACAGATAACCTGGTTGAGATCACACAGCTAGAAAATGAAAGATCTGGGACCCTAATCAGAAGAGGCTACTCCAGAGCCTGTGTCCTTAGGTAATACAATAAGAGGCAGCACAGATGCCACAGGCTACTACAGCTTTGCAAAAAATGGATCTAGGCAGGTTCTTCTGGACGCCCACAGAGACAAGCCCATGGGTCCTCAGAAGTCTCATCCAATATGGTACCCAGCAAGTCAATTTTCCTGTAAAGGTCAGGCTCTGGTTTTCTCACCTACTGTCTACAACAGGTGACCTGACTGCCTTACAGGAAGGCCAGGGTATCCCACTCACTCTGTGGCTCTGGTTAGATCTGTCCTGATTATTGCCTCTGGCTTAGGAGATCAAGCAGGGACAATCAACATGTAAGTGCAGAAAAGTCCTTATACTGAACTGCTGCAAAGTGGTAGTTCCTGGAAGTTGTCCTGAGTTCTGGACTTCTCTCCTATATATACATGGTACAATTCTATCATGTAGATATTTCTCCCAAGCCCAGCTATACTCATCAGTCCACCTCACACATTTTCTCTTGAGATTAAATTCCTTCAGGGTCCACCGGGGAAGGATATTCAATGATCTCCAGCAGCAAAACAGCTGCAGTTCATCATCCAAAGCAGCTCATTAGCTCCCTTCTCTTGTCTACTAGGTTTTCCAAGCATGACTCTCCACTGGCTGGAAGCTGACAGAGATATACTGGAGCCTTCTCAAGGAGTCACTGGATAGGGGCTGACAGAACTCTCATGACTCTCAAACATCTTATACACAAAGACCTCTCCTCTATTAGGGTTCTTTCTAATGGCTTCAAGGGTGAGGGAAATTCAGCAGTCACAAACTGAGTTTTCAAACTCTTCACAGTGAGCTGGCATCATACTTTGAAATTTCACACCAGTCTCATCATGATGCTTTGTTTAAATGATCTCATTCAACATGTAAATTTACTGAGCACGTACTATGAAACAGTATCATACAAGTTCTAGACATATTATAAAATAAGCTTGAAGAGTTTTCTGAAGTGCGTAACTTGATATCATTATTTTAAAGAAGCAATGAGTGGGGTCTAGATTCTAAGCCCATTTCAGTTCAAAGTTGAGTTCATAACTCTCTGAAGTAAAGAACTTCAACCCCGGGGGCCGGAGGGTTAGCTCAGTGGTTCCAGCGCCTGCCTCACAAGTGCAAGGTCCTGAGTTTGATTCCCGGTAACCACATATAATGCTGGGTGTGGAGACACGCCCACCAACGATCAACACCGCATACCACAGTGCTGGGCATGGTGGCTCACGCCTGTAATCCCAGCACTCGGGAGGCAGAGACAGGAGGATTGCTGATTTCGCTGTGGCTTGCCTGGGCACCATAGTGAGCTCAGGGCCAGCCTGAACTACAAAGCGAGACCCTGTCTCAAAAAAAAAAAAAAAAGAACTTCAACCCCTACATAACTTATCTATATTTCTATTGATACCAGTTTCCTTTGACATCCAGTCTCTCTTGCTTTCATGCTCCCCCATCTCTGTTAGAACATATTTTTAACAGTCATCAAGGGGCAGCTTCTACCTAATCTTACCTTCTGAGCCAGCAGAGCTCCTGTTTCCTCCAACTGCTTTCTTCTCCAGCTGACAACACTTCTGCCCCCTCACTGGCTGTGCTTATTCAGGAGCTGCTTTGCTTCTTCTCTTCCCCAGTGATCTTTGTAAGAAATGTCCTGGAGCTCAGTTCTGGGTCTTCCTCCCTTCCTAGTCCAACGTGGGGCCTTTACACATTACCGATGATTCTCGCGTCCAAATCTCCCTTACCAATCTAAGAAAAAATCATATACATTTTCATTTGAGAAACTTTAATAGGCATATCAAATAGATGTGGGAACTTTTGATAATCTACTTTTACCAAAATATCTTTGTCTTGCTTTTCCCTTCTGGAGAAGGAAGGAGAAGAGAGATCTTACAGCAATTCAAGCCAATATCATCGGGCTATCAACAGTAAATCTGCCACTTGTACATTCTCTATCTTTTCTACCATCAAATCTCACAGGTTTTACTTTCAAAATATATGTCAAGTGCATACAAATCCTCTCCCATCTAAGGGACATCGTGCTAGTCTAAGTCATCATCTTTTCTCTAGATTACTATGACAGACTCTAAGTAACCTCCCTGACCTTGTGTCATTACATCTATTCATATGGAACCCAAAGCAATGTTGCCTGGATGAGAGCTTATCAGTGCTACCCCTTGCACTCAATAAAAACATACACTTGATTCCACAGCCTACTTCTTCTTCCTTCTCACCTCAAATTTCTTCTTTTTGCTAGTTGTGCTTTAAGTTTGCTGCCTTCTTTTTACTTCTGAGTATCTCAAGAAATTTGTATTTGTACTACCTGCATATAGTAATTAATTCTAGCTATATGCAGCAGTTATGTTTTTTCAAAATATCACTTCAAGTAGCACATTCTTCAAAAGGTCATTGCTGCCCATGTTTGAAGTGGCTTTATCCAGTAACATACTATCTCTTTCTGACCTTTGTGATGGTTAATCTCGATTTTCATCTCGATTGGTTTGAGAGTACCTAGGAGATTAGTAAAGCATACATTTAAGTGCATCTTGGTGGGTCATGGGATCAGGAGCTTGGGCATTATATCTGGCCAAAGATCCCTTCCTCTCTGGCTTTCCCTGTTCATTCTGCTTCTTGGATGCCTGAGGGGAAGCAACTTTCCTCCACCATGCTCTTTCTGCCTTGGAGAAGACTAACTGTGGGCTGAAACCTCTGAAGCCTTCTTCTGCACCTGATTTGTGAGACAAGTTTGGAAATAGATGGAAATATGAGCTAAAGAAGCCCTCATGTGCTATAAAAAATTGATGGGCAATTTTGGGGAGCAATCAGAAATCAGAATGCTTACATGACCTGGAAAGGTAAAGATGGCATTCATACTGTTTTGGACAAGAGCAAAGATTCTATTGTGAATAGAACTAGAAACCATCCATATTACCCTCTGACAAAGAATCTGTCTGCATTTTGTTCATGCCCTTAAATTTTGTGACAGACTATTTAAAGGTGACAGACTAATTAATACAGCAGAGGATATTTCAAGGCAACACAACATTCGATTTGTGGCATGGTTATGGCTGGATGCTTTGGGGCAGAGTCACAATAAAAATCAGGAGTAAAATGCAGAGCAAAAGTATTTGTAAAACTTGTAGTTTGACCAGAAAAGAACACTAAAGCCAAAGAAGAAGCGATTGCTGAAAAGATTAATATCATTAAAAAAGAAACCAAGTGCTTCGCACCAAAACAACAGGAAAAATGCTTTAAGGGCATTTTAGGAATCAGCATGATGCCACTCATGGCAGGTTCAAGGATGCAAAAGTGTAAAGTCTTTGCTTTGAGATGGGAGCCCAAGGTGCCATGGTCAGTCAAGGCTGGTGATGGAAGTGTTTACTCACGTATAACCATCCACCCAGGTACTCAGATCCAGCCACTTCAACCATCTTCCAAGGATGTCCAGCTACTGTTCATGGTGCTGACAGACTTTAGCATGACCTACATGACAGTGTCTTCGCAGACATGCAAAATGAAGAGCTGTAATGTCATAGAGTCTTCTACACTGATACTGAAGGAAAGCCTGGGAGTTCAGCCAGTAAGTAGAATTCCTGTTTGGAGTCCCCAAATAAGCAATGCATGAAACTGTGGAAATGAGGTCAAAGCTGTCATGAAAGTCCGAGTGAGTTCCAACCAACAAGACCACAGGAACAAGGCTAGCCATGCCCTTCCAAGCTCACAGATCTAAACACAGAGCTACAGCATTTAATGTTTGCCCTGCTGGGTTGTGATCTCGCTTTGGTTCTGCTCCTTTTAAGTTCCATATTCTTCCCTTCTGCAATGGGCATGTTTACCTTGTGCCCTTATGCCTTATGAACATGTAATTTCCTTTTTCTAGTTATACAAAAATTCAGAGTTTGCCTTAAGTTTTAAAGGAGACTTTTGATCTGGAGTTTTGATCAGTGAAGAAACTTTTGAGACTTCAGGCGGGAGGTGGAGGAGATTCATGGGTTTGCAGCAACTCTATGCAGAGTAGTTACATTGTATTACGCACAGTGATGAATTTATTATTGTCTCTACTTGGAGATTAAGTATGGTTTAAGGAGATGTATGTGCATATCAAGTTAACAAGAGGTGGACTGCTGACAGATCATCTTGACTATCAACTTGTTTTGCTTGAGCGATACCTAAGAGATGAGTAAAATGTAGCTCTGGGCATGTCTTAGTGAGTCACTGAGGGGTGCCCTCTGGGACTGTGTCTAGGCTCTAGCCCTTTCTTCTCAGGCCTTAGCTTTTTCATGTAGTTCCCGCTCCCATGAGGCAAAGCAGCATCCCTCTGCCATGTCTTCCATGACCAGGGACTGAAAACATAAACCACAAGAAAATATTTTGGCTTTAAATTGTTTGTGTCAGGGATTTTGTTCCATCAGTGGAACAGCAACTAATACAACCTTTATCATAATTAATAATAATATGTTTTAAATATATCATCACATATGTATTTATCTTCTTTATACTTATATTTATTTAAATATTGCCCACTCTCATCAGCAAGTAAACTTTAGGGAAGTAGAAATCCTGTCTTTCTTTTTCATTATACCATTCCCATAACTTCTCATACACTAAGCACTCAGGAAATATGGGTGATTGAGAGATCGCATGGATGAATGGACAGATACATGAATCGTGACATGTAAATAGATGGAAGACACTATGATGTGGCAACATATAAAAACTCGGAGTAGAGTCTGACAAAAATAAATGTACTACAAAATGCTGAATGGAAAAGTTGACCCTGCTTTTTAGCTGGCCCACCATTTCTCCACAAATGGCAGCTGGAATTACTATGTTCACTTCCTGGCTTAGCTTCAAGGTGGAGGTGCAGAGCAGGTGCTCTGGGTGTCTGATGAGTGAGAGGCCACTCAGGAGAATGTCAGCTGGAAGAAAGCTTCCTTTCCATCACAGCACAAGTCTCCAGTAAGCCAGAGTCTGAGTGATCACAGCACCAAGGTTGCACTTGGAAGATTTTAATCCAAGAAAAATGGTTTTAATGCATAATGTGCTGTGGGGATATTTATTTTGGAGCAGATTGAGCTTAAGTCAAATACTCTGCATTTACAATCCAAGTGATTAATAAACAGCCAAAGAATTGTGTTCTTGCCGTACAATACACTCAGGAAAATGGATGGATTTTATTATTGCACTTATTATTTTTTATCAGAAAAAGTAAAAAAAAAAATGTGATTCTTTCCATCCCTCCCAAGCTGCAAAATGAGAGAGGCAGTATGGTAATGTATTGCTGGAAAGAGATGCAATGTAGAGAATTATAAATCATATTCCTTTGTTTGCTTGGCATTTTTTGTTTATTTGTTTCTAATGCAAAGTGCAGGAGATTTACCATAATTTGTGTTCTACAACCTGCACTACATGTGACAGAAGGAAAAAAATCTATTAGCAAAAATTGGTTTTGCCTTTCTGGGCTGCAAGTAAAGTAGCACCAGGTTGAAATACTCATCTGTTTCTCCTGCCTAGGTTTATTCCTTTTAATGACAGTCCTCCGCCTTTAAAAACAAGTAGGCAAAAAAAACAACCCTTACAGATTTTCTCAAAATGATATCAGTCAAAATAGAAAGCTTTGTCTCCTCCTCTGGCCTGTGCAGATCATTATTAAATGTAGTGGTGCACTTCTTTCTAAGAAGGAGAAAGATTCTTTCTCTCATATTTCTTTGTAAAACAAAATAGAAAAAAAGTGCATCTGTATAGATTCTGAGAGTGGAAACTATGACTTGGAAATACTTCTGTATTGTGATCTACACCCAAGGTACAACACCTGTGTGAGGAAAAACTCTTCAAGTGGTTTACATATGCTCTGCATTCTGAAACTACATTTCATGGCCATACTCAAGCATGTGAAGGAAAAATCCATGAGTGGCTGAGTGGGTTTTGTGATCATTTCTTGGGTTCCCACTTGAGGCAAGTCAAGAGTATATGCATTTAAATTTTAATCTAAAACCCTTAAGCTAAACAATTGAAAAGTCTTCTAAATTCAAAGGATTACAACACGTGGGATTGCTCCTAAGGGAGTCCTGGTAGTATGATCCATGGGAATGTTTTTTAGTTTTGTATTATACATCCAGTGAAGTTCAAGGACAAATATAAAACAAATTAAACATTATTCTTTGTGTGTAATTTATACACACAAAGTGATAAAAATACTCCTAATAAAAGAATGGTCAAAATGGGATATAGATAGTCGAGACTGCTGCAGCGAAGTGAGCTCCAGTCACATGAGATGGGATAGGATACAGAAGGCCAGCAGGGTGAAAGCCACCTAGAGGTAGGATGTATTGTTCTGAGAAGCCAACGGTAAGCACGATGTCCAATGTGAGGTAAAAGATGAAAAGTGCACCGAGACAGGAAAGGGGACTGGCAGAGAAGAAAGTCCTGACTCCTCTGAGATCTGATGTGAGCCAATTAGGAGGTTTTTCACTGTGAAAAGCAGCTAAGGGGGTCCCAGCGAAGTCCCAGGTCCACCTGAGGAGGAATTGAGGCAGTCTGTGAGGTAGCCCAGCATAATTGGCCTCAGTTGGTTGTCTGTCTGAGTGCCCCACATGTCGGCTTTTGGTTTTCTCAAGGCTTCATCAACATTGGAACACTCTGTAGGACATGTTATTTGCTGCCTTTATTTTAATTAACACACACGCGCACACGCATGCAGATTCCAAGCAATTAATTCTGCTAATTTTATCACTGCCTTGTTTTGAAAATCATTTGCTGAATAACAAAGCAGCTGAATTCTTGCTTATATTTTTTTCCTTTATTAAGTTTATTGGTACATTTTAGGAATACAATATGATCACATTCATCACCGAGCACTTGTACCTGGACATGATGTACCTTGATTCTTATTTTTCTCAGCTCAGTGGCTCTGGCCCTGCTCCCTTTGCTTACTTTTCAACTGTGCTCATGGAATCTGTGCATAGGGAATCTGAACACAGCCCAACAGGGGTGGCTTGTCTTGGCCAGAGCTGGGAATGTCTAGAGGTACCATCGGCCTCACACCTGGCGGGTGATGTTAGCTGCTTGCTGGGACCTCAGCGGAAATGTCAGCGAACATACCTAGGCACAGTTGCTGCATCGTCTCTCCACAGGAGAGAATGTAGGACCCTCCAACCTGAAAGTGGATCCCAAACAGCAAGCACTCTGAAGGGACAAGGGAAAGGTGTACAGAAGTCCTTTGATTCAGCCTCAAAAATAATACAGCGTCACTTTTGACGCACTCCACTGGCTGTGGCGGTCAAAATGTCTGTCTGAGCTGAGAGGAAGGGAAGCAGACACTACACACACACACACACACACACACACACACACACCCCGGAGGAGGCCCAAGGTCCCATGAGAGGAAAACTGAGCCACACAAGAGGCTCTGGCCTTGCTGGGAAACACACACTGCCTCAATAGCTAATTTGTAGGAAGAATAGAAAAAGGGTTAATATTATGCAAATAAGAGCATAGCTTTAAAATTCTCTTATCCAGCAGAATTTGATAGAACAGTTCAGTAAATCAGTGACCTCCCTTACTTGAAAAACCCTTTCTCACTATTTTGGTGGACCATTGTTAAGAACAAAATTATTGAAAAACAAGTGTGCCTCTGAAACAGTTGCATGAAATGGTTTAAGCTCATGTGCAAGCTCTGTAGAACACATAAGGAAAGGCAATGAGGTCTTTAGACGTCAGAGGGACCGGAGCTATGACGTGTTAGGTAAGCATACCTCTCACGGGAAACCGGACATATTGATGCAAGGAACCCACTTATCACTCTCTCATAGTTATCAAAGCATCGTCCACCTCAATGACAGTATCCATAAAAATCACCTAGAGCATTGGTGGCCAGTCTCTTAGAAACTGAGCACCAAACTGCAACCCAAAACCTGCCTTAACTGCAAAGTGCAGACACTGCAATTAAACCTGAATGCTGAGGTTTCAGTTTAGAAGAGACAGCTCATTCACTTGGCTCCGGTGCTGAGAGAGAGGCCTCAGCGTGCCCACAGCAGCATATGTGCCGCAGGTTCACCATCACTGACCCAGAGCAAGACAGTGTCCTAAGAGATATCGGTGTCTA